>JBAIZL010000001.1:138843191-138910691 GCA_036971475.1 Prosapia bicincta | reverse complement strand
TTAACCGCGGACCCTCAACCCCCCCCCCCCACGTACCACCCCTGCCTTAGATGAACGTTTTACGTTATAAACAAGTAATATAGAAAACAAATTAAAATCACTTCCTACTGAGGTTGATATTGAATAACTTTATTTTAGTTAATTTTTATTTTATAAGTACAATTAAAATAAATATGTATAAACATATGTCAGAATCATAATACTAAGTGCCAAAATAGAAAGCGAATTTCCCATTTCCCTGTAAAAACATTACACGATGTTGAACTAATTTGTTTGTTTGCTACTATATTTGTGAAGGTAGTAAAATGCTTCTTCCACCAAATGGGTTTTTTTTTGTTTCTAATTTTTGAAACCGGTGATGGTCTATAACATCTCATTATATCCACCTTGTGTAATGCTTCACTATTCCAAGAAACCTTTCTCTTATAATTTCATATACATCTTTAAGTAATAGATTTCTAGCTATGGGAAAGTTAGTTTAGTGCCAAAGTGATGGATTTCAAACATGTAGTTAGGCTTACACAGTTCGATTGTAACCGGGAAATGAAGTTTTTTAAATTTAATTAATGCATAAATATATGAAAAAACTTTATTAAAATCAATTGTCTTCCACTATAGGTTAACAAAAATGTATTTGAAGTTGAATGGATGAATAAAAACGTATTTTATTAACGACTGAAAATTTGTACAAGATCTATATATAAGGACTGTGTAAACTAAAAGAAAGAATTGAAAAAATCTTTCAGTAGTTCTACATTGTCTGCGGCTATGTGTGTGTTTGGAAATACTCTCCAAATACGTGAAGAATTTCTACCCCAAAGTATTGAATATTTAAAAAGGAACAAGTGTGTAATAATAGCTTTGAGAATTTAAAGAAGAATTGGTTTTTCATAGGAGCAGTTCATTCTAAACGCTGTCTACGGCTGTCGGAGCTATATTTGCAGAGTTGATTGTACCTTGAGAGACTGCATTCTTCCTTCACGATAATGGTCGGCTTCTAAGCTAATAAGCATTTGTTACTACCACATAAAGGTTGGTCAGTCACCCGTGGACGGTCGTGAGGGTTCGGTTTCCATCCTTACATATATAATTCTAGCCATCACTAATTCTAAGATGGCATAAGGAGTAGGCCATCTTGAATGTTAGGATTAGGCGAGAACTGTAGCATGAAGTAACTGATACGCCCTTTGGAGGAAAACAGGTTTAGTAACAAAAGGTGTACCAGTTATTCTAATTGTATTTCTTTTAGTTCTAGTAACCCTTTGTTGCAATGGTTTCGTGACAAGTACTTTGATTTCAAATTCAAGAGGTTCTGAGATTTCTACGTGGCCAGAACATCTATGATGCTGATATAGCAGACAAAAAATTCTTCTGAAAGCTACACTATTGACCTATGTGCTTTTTTTGAAACTTCTAAATAGTTTATATTCATTGTACTAAACTCTTATTTGGTAGTATTGCTTAAAATATTTTCGCGCACAGATTCATGTAGACAATTAGTTCCTTTCGTAGTTAGCATTTTACGTATGACAATAGATTTGTTGGAATAGTGCTAATTATCAGGTACTTCAAAATTACTAAAGAGTAGGTCTATTTAGGCAAGTGACCCTGAATACATAAGCCATAGTTCTAGTTAAACTTCTTATTCTATCTTCTTGTTATACTGGCCTATTTATTACCGTTATTGAGAGGATCTCCTACCTAAAATAAGTAACCCCGTTCCCTCCAGCCATAGTTCTACCTCTTCTATCGTCTTCTTTGACAGTCCCCTCTTTAATCCTGATAGGGAGGATCTAATAATTCAGGTAAGCGACCCTGTTCACGCCTGCTATAATCTACCTATCTTACCTGTTCCTCCACGGCCTTACCTTTGACCCTGAATAAGAGGGCCTCCTAATTCAAGTAAGCGACCCTGTTCACGCCTGCCGTAATATATATAACATACCTCTTCTATCCTCTCTTTGTTCCTGATAGGGAGATCTTCTAATTCAGGTAAAAGACTCTGATCACCTCTGCCGTAATTCTACCCATCCTACCTCTTCTATCCTCTTCTTCATTTATGATAGGGAGGATCTCCTAATTCAGACAAGCGCCCCTGTTCACGATTGCCATAACCTACCTCTTCTTTGTTCGTGATAGGGAGGATCTCCTAATTCAGGTAAAAGACTATGTTCACGCCTGCCATAATTCTGCCCATCCTACCTCTATTATCCTCTTCTTTGTTCGTGATAGGGAGGATCTCTTAATTTAGGTAAACGACTCTGTTCACGCCTGCATTAATTCTACCCATCCTACCTCAATTAGCCTCTTCTTTGTTCCTGATAGGGAGGATCACCTAATTCAGGTAAGCGACCCTGTTCACGTCTAACATAACCTACCTATCTATCCTACCTCTTCTATTCTCTTCTTTGTTCCTGATAGGGAGGATCTCTTAATTCAGGTAAGCGACCCTGTTCACGTCTAACATAACCTACCTGTCTATCCTACCTCTTCTATTCTCTTCTTTGTTCCTGATAGGGAGGATCTCCTAATTCAGGTAAGCGACCCTGTTCACGTCTAACATAACCTACCTGTCTATCCTACCTCTTCTATTCTCTTCTTTGTTCCTGATAGGGAGGATCTCCTAATTCAGGTAAGCCACCCTGTTCACGTCTAACATAACCTACCTATCTATCCTACCTCTTCTATTCTCTTCTTTGTTCCTGATAGGGAGGATTTCCTAATTCAGGCAAGCGACCCTGTTCACGATGTCCATAACCTACCTATTCTACCTCTTCTTCATTCCTGACAGGGCAGATCTTTTAATTCAGGTAAGCGCCCCTGTTCACCCCTGACATAACCCCCTACCTCTTCTTTGTTCATGATAGTTAAGATCTCCTTATTCAGGTAAGTGACCCTGTTCACACGTCTACCATAATTCTACCCATCCAATCTCTATTGTCCTCTTCTTTGTTCCTGATAGGGAGGATCTCCTAATTCAGGTAAGCGACAGTAGCCTGTAACCTGTTCTTGCTAGCCAACCGGACACATTCGAGACTCTCACTTATTTTCAGCAAAACTGCCAACAGCTTTATGGACGTGGAAATCTACTAATGTTTCTACAATGGTTAGTGTAATTTAGATAATTTAACTTTCGCAGGCTGGTCTGTTGAATTGTAAGTATGACAAGTATCTACAGGCTCACAAATGTTACAACAGTATGTGTTACCCTCTAGTTCAAACACTGCGTAACAAATACCAGAATCTAATGTACTCACATAATGTAGAGGCTGCAACTCGATGGGAAACTGTAATAATTCCGTGGATCCCCATCACGTGATCATCATCTGCGGGAAATGGGTTTGAGCAGGAAGTGGATAAAATAAAGCGGTTATCTTATCATGGAAGCCGTTGTGGTGGGAAAAATATGGTTCGCTCGTGTAGATGACTGGAGTTTAGTCATATTGTACTTATGCTTGATTAGTTGGGTCCTCATATTCGTCGCCACTCGTTAGTTTATGGCTTTATGTTTTATATAAATATATATAAAATTAAACATTCTACCATTTTTATAGAATATATATGCGCGCGCATTGCTCATGAATAATATTGTCGCACAGCTCACTTGAGTGATTATTGTCACGCGCATGACTTTAGGACATTTTCCACACAGTTTGAAGATATTTTTCGGCCTTTCTCTTTACTGATTTTAGTTTTCATAAAGGTATCATGCATGACTGATCTGAGTCTTTCATCCTGATGGAAAGTGTTAGCAGCGCCATAGAGATTTACACTAAAAAAATGTAAGTTCAAAATTCTGAAACATTAAAGACCAAAAGGGTGTTTCATTTTTATAATTTCCATTATAAAACGTATTGGAAAAACGTAATATAGGTTTGCTTCCGATAGTGAAAAGCTTGGTATAGCGACTAGCTTCCAATAGATGTTAGCGCAAAATACAAATTAGCTTCCAATAAGGATTAGCTGGCAATGCGAATTAGTTTCCTACAGGGGTTAGCTTTCACTAGGTTAACGTCCAATATGGGCCAGCTTCTATTGTGGATCGTGTAGTGTTTTTTGCCACCAGATTTCTAATTTTTGTTACTTTTATTCTAGTTAATTTTTCTGAGGATATACTGAGCTCTTAGATCTAACCTGTCCTGACAAACCTCTTGGTTCCTCTTGGTAACTTCTTGGTCCTTCTTGGTAAAATCTTGGTTCTTCTTGGTAACCTATTGGTAACCTCTTGGTTCTTCTTGCTAACCTATTGGTAACCTCTTGGTTCTTCTTGGTAACCTCTTGGTTCTTCTTGGTAACCTCTTGGTTCTTCTTGGTAACCTCTTGGTTCCTTTTGGTAACCTCTTGGTTCTTCTTGGTAACCTATTGGTAACCTCTTGGTTCTTCTTGGTAACCTATTGGTAACCTCTTGGTTCCTCTTGGTAACCTCTTGGTTCTTCTTGGTAACCTCTTGGTTCTTCTTGGTAACCTCTTGGGTTCTGGACATTGCCTGAATTCCATAAACAGTGAACCGGCAACCCCTTTGGGTATCATGTGGGCTGTATCATACAAATCTATAGATTTTTTATCTGTAGACTACGTTGTTTCTTATGAGTAAATTTCTTTGTCTAAAGAGCGGGCAGCTCTCAGTGTTGTCTATTTTTTACTTTACACTAAATTGAAAACATTTTTATTGTTTTACAACGCCTTGAAATGACGTACTTCCAACATAATTTATATGATGTATCATCGTGTATAGTGTATCATAGATATTAAGCCTATAAATATTGCTTTGCTACGTTAATCATACTGTCCACACCAGCTGTTCCAAGTTCAAAACGGAACAAAATTGTCTCGTTGCTAACCGATTCATCATTCGCATGCACCTAGTTAGCGCTCCCCTCTCGGGAGTAGCATCTCGTGCCAGGTCCTTCACCCAACAGATGTTCCAAGTGGATCCGCCCTATGTTTGCTTTGGGCGACCGAAATAAGTTGCAGCCGTATATAATGGTCGCTTTTTAACGAGGTCGTACGTTACAAACTTGAACAAAATGCAGAAAATATCTAATAATTTAGATAATAAAGGGGAAATAAAATTGTTTTTCTCTTCGGGTTGTACAAACAAGGGTAAACGTTTTTTCAAAACGAGGAAAATTAATTTCATTATCGATTCAAGGAAATCTCCTTTTATTTTCCATTCGTAATAATAATAAATTTTTATTTTCGAAAAGGATAGTCTGGGAAACTTGTGAACCATATTTTCTACGAAAGCTGCAAAATTATTCCGTCACAAACTGACCTTGTAGCTATGTACGCACTGTGTTGAACGACCAGAGATTTGGCAACATTGCTAGTACTGTTTTCATCAGTTTTAAACCGCAGCATTTTAGACAGTATATGAGAGACTCAAGTTGTCATAGAATTTCGAAATAAATGAGGTTTACGCGCTACAATTTTTGATAAACCGTTGCTGTCAACTACAAAACGACGAAAATAATTTGGAACGTGTGGCCCACAAATCGTTATGGATTAGGCCTATACAAAGTAATTCAGATGTGTGCTGTCTTGTTCTTCTGTAGCCCACCTCCCGTTGTCTGACAATCCATTTCACGAGTTGTTTCAATAATTCACTGCTTTAAATAAATGCCTGATTAATTATATGAAATTTTCACAGCTGTATTTTGTATCTAAAGCAAACAGGTTTCACAATATAAGTCTATTCAACTCGCTACAACAACTTCACAAGTGATCATAAATCGCCGTCATACACGTTTGCGTTCTTATCCCATACATGTGTTCTTCCAGGATCTCAATGACTCATCCATAGAGCAATGAACTCCCCCTGCTTGCTTCAAGTAACAGCGATTAAACTTTTATTGCTTGGCCGAGCTTATCGGTAACCTCCCTTGTGGACATATCTTTTAGTCAAACCAAGCAGTTGTAACATTTCATAACTGAACGACTGGGATGTGTTGTAAACATCAGAAAATATAGGCCAATTTAATTTAAGATTGTACTTCTAATTTGAAGTACTATTTAAGTTTTGAAAACGGAGTCATTCCGAAGCGTTTTAATAAAGGAAAATATTGTAATGTTAAAAAAGGTAGCAAAATGTAGACGAAAATTTATGAAGGAAACGTTAGATTTTAATTAATATAAACGTAATTACTAAAGTGTTGGAAGGTTTGAAGAAAGCGGCATACAAGGATATTTGCCTGTTAGTATGGAGAGGATATGAAGTATAGTTAGGGTCATGAAGTTTTTACTTGGAAGATGAGGCAGATAATAGTTCGCCTGGTGGAAAATGTCACATATTTTTCACTTTGATATCTTTATTACTCTTAAATACAAAAATTTCTCATCCTTGAAGTTAGCTACAACAGTGTGAAACATTATAATCTTTCGATCTAGAGTATTTAAAAAAAAAAAATATTTTGAGGTTAGGTTAAAGAACTAATACTACCGTCAGAAAGCTGAGAGAAAATCTGTTGATAACGTATATTTTTTTAAAATTCCTTCTAAAGCTCAAAGTCTTCTGACATATATTTTGTACAAAATTTCAATCGTTAATAAAATTAATTTACATTCATCCAATGCAGTTCAAATACATTTTTTTCAGCTATAGTGGATGACAATTGATACTAATACAGATTTTTTGAAATATTTAATCAATAATTAAATTATAAAAAGTTTGGGTTGGTAGGATTCGAACTGAGCATCTTCATGTTCCGAGTCTGACACTTTGGCACTGACCCAACGTACTCATTGCTGGAAATGTATTTGTCAAAGATGTATGTTCTTTTTTTGCTCCTATCTGGTTGTCGTCGAAACCTTCAATGTACAACCTTGTATAGTTGCTATGGTTACCACACAATATCGTAAATAATCTCTAGGATTAAAAATGAATGGAAAGAATAAAATAAACAAACAAGCTGGGTTAATGGTATCGAAACTTGCTTCACAATCGGATAGTGCGAAAGGAAAGCGAAAAGAAACTAGAGCACAATGCAAGTGACGAAATAAGAAAGCGTGTACATAGTAAGAAACAATAATTATAGTCCAATGTCATACATAGAAAGAAAAATGGAAAATTGCAAGGAAATTCGCTTTCTATTTTACCGCTTAATATTATTATTCTGATATATGTATATACAAATATAAAATAACAATAAAGTAATACTTTTCTGTGATGAATTAAGTAGTATAGGAATTGACTTGAAACAAATATTATAATACTTGTTTTATTTAACAAGGTACAGCTTCAGAGCTATATTTAAAAGACATTATCAATCATCTTGCCCTCAAGAACGCAATGAAACTAAATTTTATATTAAGGGATTTGAATCGAGCTAAAAAAAATTCTCAGGAAGAATAATATATAGTGTACAGTAATTTGTAAATTTATATAATAGAGAAATGTTGTGCTTCGGAACTTTAAATTTGACAGCATCTAATTTTATTTAGTAGTTAGGTATTGATAATGTTATAACATGTTCTTTTGGGAGTGGGTACAAGATGGGTGTCAAATTAAGGGGTAATGCAGTAAAAGTTTTCATCGAGCCCCGCTCTCATTGATCGCTAACTTCGCCCAGACTTGCTAACGAGTTCGTAGGGGAGACTGTTGTACCTTGATCATAGTGTACTTTGGATCACCTTCAATATCTTGACAGAAACTGTTATGTATGTAACATCAACTGTATTATTTAAATCTTTACTCACTAAAGTGCTGCTATTCAGAAGAGTGGATATCCATGTGCTTTTGTTTTATAGTAAAATGTAAATAAATATTTTTAGTGCCATAAGTAACAACTTTTGGTTTTTATGTTTATTTTTTGGTAAATTGACTATTGAGTTTGTTGTTTTAAGTCACATTCTGCTTGAGTCACTGGTTTTTGGTGAGTAATTTGTTAGGATATATTTTAGTTTTAAACGTAACCTAGAACACTGAGAAAGTTAAGTTTAGAAAGACCCTCCGTCATGTACCTTGGATCACAACAACGTCCAGTACCATTGATCAATGACTATAAAACTTGCACCAGTGATAGGTTTTAAAAATGAAAATATTAACATAATTACTCTTACTTCTCCCATTATAGCTCCGGAGCAGTACGGCCTTACCCTAAGGTCGCTGCTAGATCAAAGGCCTACAAAAACGCAATAGCTACAAATACCCCAGGAAAAGATACAATTTGAGAGAAAAAAACTTAAAACCAGTTCCATAACCTTAAATGTCAAGGGAAAAAAAAGAATAGAAACGAACGTTTCATTACAAAGTTGGATTTTTATAATGAATCTGAAAATGAAAACATGGATTTGGTTTCAGAAGATGAAGACGATTTGACAGACTCAATGGAACTAATGGACTCCTCGAAGAAGGAGAATATTTTTTAGTAGGGTTTAGCAAAATGTGTGGGCCACCACTGCATTAAATAGAGAAAGTTATTTCCAAAGATCAACATGATTTTGAATACCAGATTTAATTCTACAAACGAATTGGAAATGGCAGCAAAATTTTGAAAGAATCCGAACAAGTTTTGATGTTGCAGCTGAAGATATTGCGGTTAAACTTCCAAAACCAGTCGAGGTAAGTGGATCGGCTAGAACTGACGGAAAATTGCGGTTCCAAGTAGACTTTTCTAACGATAAATGATTGAGTTAACTAATATTTAAAAAAATGTAATTTACAAACTTAATGTTTTAACTAACTATAGGCCTAATGTTATAAGCTTCATATTTTGACTTCTTGTTATTATAGGGGTAAAAGAATTTAAAATAGGTTATATTTAAACAAATTCCCAATTACTTTTGTAATGGAGTAATAAAATTCAGTTTTATGTTTACAAATATTGTTTTTAATTTGTATTATATCTACTTTATAGGTGCAAATTTTTAATGATACAAAATACATTAGGCTGTGATCAATGGTACGTGTACCATGATGGTCGTGTACTATTGATCACATATCAAATAGATATAAATATGTATGTATTGCAAGACGGTTTATTAGTTAAAGGCTGAAAAAAATACTTGGTGTGTAGGGATAACGGGGCCATTAGGAGAAACTATTTCCATTTTTTTAATGTTAACAAATGGCTTTAAAAAATATATATATATGTATATATATATATATATATATATATATATATATATATATATATAGACCTATATATAAATTATGATCCAAGGTACAACAGTCTTCCCTACGTGAAGAAGCCGTAAGAATAGGCGAAACATTAAAATAATAAATTATTCAATAAGCGTATCTCAGTTTATAGCTGAGTTGCAGATTTTCGATCTGAAAAAATATTTTATTTTTAATACAGTTTTACCAAAACCTTTATATAAGAAGCTAATGGTATATAGTACGTTTTTACCTGGTGATGCAATTTATTTGGACCAAGTGAGAAAAAAAAACTTTAGGGGATGTTTATACGCCGACTCAGGGTAAACTGAGGCAAGAGGAATTTAGGACCTACCTGGGAGATGAATAGGCGGGGACGGCCCGGCGAGTCTCAATGCATCGCCGATTACTCCACTTAAATACGTTAATCTAATAACATTATATTCGCATTATATGAGAAAAACGTTGATACCGTTTTTTAAAATTATTATTAAACAAGATTGAGCGTTATTCTCATGTTAACCAGTCCACTGTAAGTGTGATTACTGGCTACGCTTCGGTAATTAAAATTAGTAATAAGCTTCAGTTATAACATTTCAAGGCAATAGTTCTTTTTACATTTAAAAGGGTTGGAAATAAAATAACCCCGTAAAAATCAGTTCATTATATTATTCTACCCTGCTATAAATGCTATTAAAGTAACGGCAAGGTTTCGTCAGGGTGTAATGCATCTATTCCGAAAGACTCGTGAAACAGCGCAGTGTTAACGTAACTATTGCGTCCCAAAATACTTTTCATCTCGTACATTAGGATCGTTCCACGGGTGCCCCGCCGACTCGCAGCTGCGCCAAATAAAACTCTGTCTTTATGTCCAGAGAAACACTCGAATTACGGTAGTGAAAAACGCGCAGTGACAGGTCCCAGATAGATTTGGCAGAGGTTCGCCCAATGAAGCGTTTAGTCTAGCCGCGAGGGCGTCAGGACGGAGATGCAGAGCGTCATCTCACTCTAATACACGCGTTTATACCAGAGTTTTACAACACTTCTCTTGTCGTATATCTTTAAATGTCGTAGTTTTTTAAAGTTATTTTAAAATTCTTATATTGCAATTAATTTGTAATTAAAACAAGTCAAATGTAATATATTTTGGCAAAAGAATATATGTGTAATATATCAGAAATGACTATAGGAAAATAGGATGTTGGGGAATAATTGTAGGAAGAACAATATAAAAAAAAAGATTAAAGGGGAAACAATATTAGGCAATGATTCGGTGGTAAACAATGTCAGGCATTAACTAGGGCAGAAAACAATATAAGAAAAATATTATAGGGAAAACAATATTAGGCGATGATTATGTGGTAAACAATGTCAGACAATAACTAGGGTGGAAAACAATATAAGAAAAATATTATAGGGAAAACAATATTAGGCAATGATTCGGTGGTAAACAATGTCAGGCAACAACTAGGGCGGAAAACAATATAAGAAAAAGATTATAGGGAAAACAATTTTAGGTAATGATTATCTGGAAAAATTATCAGTGATTTTAGGGGAAACTAAGTAAGGAGAAAAGTATGCAATGCTGAGATTTTTTTCCTTAAATATTCATGGTGGAAATGTTCCGAAAAACGATATGAAATGATGTTTAGATTAATCTGAACATGCAAAGATCTTAAACGCTAAGTAAAAGAATATGAACGTGCAATTAAATCTGAAATGGTATGGAGAGACAAAAAGTGGGGAACGTGCAGTTTGAAACTAACATAGTCTGTTAAAAACTCTTTATAAACATTATCCAAAAATATCAAAAAGAACCTTAAGAAATGTCTAACAAATTGGGCGCTTGTGGAAACTTAGCTTTAGTTAAGCAATATACGGTGGCGCACTCTTACAGTGCCTTAAGTTTCCTATAGTGTAAATACCGAACTTGTTTGTCCTTATTATCTAGAAATGATTCCACCTCCTGAAAACTCCTTTTCTGATGTTCATAAGAAAATACTTTCTAATAACTAGAGAGCAATGTTTCTTACCTAGAAATAAAATTAAACCAGCTTCACAAGAAACTATCTGCATTGGATTTGTAATGGGATGTACCTAAATATAACGCAATCAACAAGGGGCGTATAATAACGTTTGTAAGTACCAGGAGAGCTAAAACTTTCTTCTAACACTACAAGAGAAAGTAGACTGAGACTTGTTGGTGATTTTAAGGTAGTGACGGGGGGGGGGTAATGCAATACACAATTTAGGTTTCCGATAGACATTCAAGATATGTATATCTGTTAAATTTTATATTTGAAATTGCAACCAGAAATGATTAAACCCTGACCTATGCTGGGCATCTAATATAGACACGAAGACAGTTCTAAGGTCAGATGGGAGGATTACACAGACGTAAGAAGACCCTTATTAAATATCTTGGTTCCCCAAAGTAGTCGTTACATAATAAGATAACCTATAATCAGATTGTAAAACTCGTTTGGTTGTGTAACAGCCGAATGTGGGCATGCGCGAATAAGTTAAATGTAGGGATTCCCAACAAGGTAACGAGGAAAATGTAATAATGTTCCTTGGAATAAAACACAAATATTCAGTGAGATCATAGAAGCAATAGAGAATTGTTAAAGAAACATGAAGAGAGACTTGACGTTTATCCAATGCAGGAGCTGCTGTTAACCACGTGGTTAGAACTAAACTATTCGAGTTAGTACAGTGCAGCGTAGAGCTAGTTGTAACAAAGACTAGATATATACCTATTTATGATTAGATCTATGCAAAGCACGTTGATGAATGAAAAGACCGTTGGAAGTTCCTAGAATGGGAGGGGCGCGTTCAGGATGGGCAAAGTGTCCGGCAGCACCGTTAGTTAGTGGGTCTAAACCACGTTCTCATTAAGAGCTGACTCGTTTTACCGAATTGCAAAGGGAAAGGCTGCTTCTGATCGTTTCCACGTGCATCAGCTGAGCGCTAGTTAACTACGAAACTAATACGTGTTTGTGACTAGCGTGAGGCTTGGATTGCCCCGCCCATTAATCCCGGTTCTCCTGATACTCCCAGTAAATAAGAATGTTTCTTTTGTATTGTCAACAGTTTGTAGTAACTGTCTAAGGCCAAGAGACTATTTAAGTACACTTGTGTGTGTGTGTGTGTGTGTGTGTGTGTGTGTGTGTGTGTGTGTGTGTGTGTGTGTGTGTGTGTGTGTGTGTGTGTGTGTGTGTGTGTGTGTGTGTGTGTGTGTGTGTGTGTGTGTGTGTGTGTGTGTGTGTGTGTGTGTGTGTGTGTGTGTGTGTGTGTGTGTGTGTGTGTGTGTGTGTGTGTGTGTGTGTGTGTGTATGTGTGTGTGTGTGTGTGTGTGATAGTGTATTTTGAGTGTCGCAGTGGTATTATAATTAACCTCGCGATATTTAAGTGAATGTGTTCCTTTTGGACATAATAACACTGATATACGTTCCAATGGTTCAGAAGGGACACGTCCCTGAATCTGGTTACGGGACTTTCAGAATAAGTACCCATTTATAAGAAATTACTCTGTAAAAAACGGCAGAACGAAATCTGTAGATACAATAGACAATGGGGCTTGTCATGTTACGAAAAAACATACAAAACTAACTGCACAGTGTGAACTGAGCATGCTTGTGTCTGTAGAAACACCGACAGACGGATTGCTGCGAGATGTGTCCAGCCCCGTGTAACAAGCGAACAAGGCACGCTGCAAGAGACGAGCAAGTCATGCAGCTAAGCAACATGCAATGTTCCACATTAGGGAGAGCGTGAAACTGCAGTATGACTCGATGCAACAAGAACGCACTTGAACTAGATCCAGTTGCAGTACATACACCGGGAACTTAGTCACACGCTTTGAACGTCGTAGTAGCAACGTGTTTTTTATTTTATTTTTGATGTTCAACGTAATTGATGTAAAGTGTTCTTGATAAACGTCAAAGACAGCTGTTTAAACAATCGAATTGCGCGTGTGTAGCATCCCCATTACACGGTGTGTATTTATAGGCATTGTTGCACAATTATTGGTGAATAATTTTATTGCAAAATATTGCCGATTCATTTCCCTATCATGACCTAAGTTTTGTTTATATCTTAAAATTTATTGTTATTTCGATTGTTGTTGTTGTTTCTACCTTTTTATCGTTATTATTATTATTATTATCAAATAAATAAATACTTTTCAAAATTACTTGACTTGTATGGGATTTATAAACGTATATTGAAATTGTGAATTATTCTTTAATTTTGTAATGTGTCAAATTTCATACCGAATCTTTGTTAGTTATAACTATTCAAAAATAACTATCCAAGGTTGGACCAGCTTAAAAAAGACGCCATGTCCTTTCCCAAACGCGCCATGTCATAGGTGACAATACCAGCGCTAATGTAGCATTGTTGTTTGCCTTCATTACCAGCTGATTCTTTGTTTGAATTGAGTAGCCAGTTCTGACTATTCTCTCTTCTGAAAACCTTGTCGTTAGTTGTGTTCCGAGAAAGCGACTAACGTTTGTATTTTTTTGTCAACTTGTCTGACGTTTTTTTTAAAAAAAAGGTTTGGTGCCAACTAAGGCCTATAACTTTCTGAATACACGGAAGATGCATACAACGAAATGTGCGTACACCAGGAATATTGCGAAAGATGCGTACAGGATCAGGTTTTGACAGATGACTAGGGTAAGCTATGACGTCAGAATATTGTGACAGGCGAAATTTGCGTACAACGTTTAGGCGGACACAGGTCTTTTAAAATCACTGAGCTACATAAATGAGTTTACCTCTCAGCTAACAACAAATGTCGCTTAATTTCTCGGGACGGGATATCCTTTAAAACGTTATCTATTATACCTGAATTACACCACACTTTTCCAGGCTTTGGACTGGCAAAATTATAGACATATCTTATGCTTTCATTTTAGCGTGTTTAAAATCAACTTGTAGCCTCGTTAATTTGCTTGTTGTTTTATATTTCAATTAAACAAAATTTTTGTTTCATTTTACAGAATATTTTCATTTTAATCTACATTACAATTTATTTGATTTTACTATCTGATTTCTTGGGTCTATTCTAATTTATTTTTTGGATTTAGGAAAGAGATCTTAAACAAGACATTAGTTTCCAGTTTCTAGGTATTTTTTTAGTTTACAAAAAAATTTTAAATATTATTTAATATGCTTTGTTTTTTTTTCTTTTTCCTCCAGTCTCATGTGCATAGCAGTAGAAGTGTCAGCCTCTTTTGTTTAGTCTCTACCGATTAAATGGAGCTTATCACCTAGACAGTTAAAAGTAAAGTGACCACAGACAAAGTAGAAACCCTTTTTTGACCCATTTTGACTGGGAAAATTCAAAACCTTGAAAGTTGGTTATTATCAAATGGTTTAGGAGTAGATGACCTGGGTTGTCAACTGGGATTTGGTTTGTACGCCTTTTTCGCTTGTTAAATTTACAACTTACCCTCGTCAATTGCTATTGCTACCTCTTGTCCGCATTTTTCGCTGTATGCATTTTTCGTGAAACCTACTTTCTGATGCTGTGCTGTAAAAAAAGGCTGACTTCATAGTGCTTTGTTGATATGAAATGATGACCGCTTAGAGACAAAAGCTTGTATAGCTAAAAGATCAGTATATATACATATTCTACTAAAATAAGTGTGTATTGTCAAACCCGTAGACCCCCGAGCAAAGAGAGATTTTTTACTCCCTCTGCTACAAAATATCGAGTAAATCCAAAAAGACAAATCGTGTTAAATATATTGCAGTAATAGCCTGTAGCAGTGTGGTTCAAAACTTAACACAGTATATTAATACAATATGTATGAACAATGATCATAATATATATCACTTTTAAATGTTTTAAACTTGCCTTACGTTGCTTGTTGAGGACGGCCGTTTCGGGAGATGTGTCCCTTTGTCAACTCAGACCGTAACTCTAAAGTATCGATGGATGGTTGATGCTCGGCCTGCAATATTAACAATTGTTGATTCCATCTTCGCGTGAGCTACTAGTAATCACTGAGGATTCTTTACTACTTTGCTTGTTGAGGACGATGTGTCCCTTTGTCAACTCAGACCGTAACACTAAAGTATCGATGGATGGTTGATGCTTGGGCTGCAATATTAACATTTGTTGATTCCATCTTCCGCGTGAGCTACTAGTAAGCACTGAGGATTCTTTGCTACTTTGCTTGTTGAGGACGATGTGTCCCTTTGTCAACTCAGACCGTAACACTAAAGTATCGATGGATGGTTGATGCTCGGCCTGCAATATTAACATTTGTTGATTCCATCTTCGCGTGAGCTACTAGTAATCACTGAGGATTCTTTGCTACTTTGCTTTTTGAGGACGATGTGTCCCTTTGTCAACTCAGACCGTAACTCTAAAGTATCGATGGCTGGTTGATGCTCGGCCTGCAATATTAACATTTGTTGATTCCATCTTCGCGTGAGCTACTAGTAATCACTGAGGATTCTTTGCTACTTTGCTTGTTGAGGACGATGTGTCCCTTTGTCAACTCAGACCGTAACTCTAAAGTATCGATGGATGGTTGATGCTCGGCCTGCAATATTAACATTTGTTGATTCCATCTTCGCGTGAGCTACTAGTAATCACTGAGGATTCTTTACTACTTTGCTTGTTGAGGACGATGTGTCCCTTTGTCAACTCAGACCGTAACTCTAAAGTATCGATGGCTGGTTGATGCTCGGCCTGCAATATTAACAATTGTTGATTCCATCTTCGCGTGAGCTACTAGTAATCACCGAGGATTCTTTACTACTTTGCTTGTTGAGGACGATGTGTCCCTTTGTCAACTCAGACCGTAACTCTAAAGTATCGATGGCTGGTTGATGCTCGGCCTGCAATATTAACATTTGTTGATTCCATCTTCGCGTGAGCTACTAGTAATCACTGAGGATTCTTTGCTACTTTGCTTGTTGAGGACGATGTGTCCCTTTGTCAACTCAGACCGTAACTCTAAAGTATCGATGGCTGGTTGATGCTCGGCCTGCAATATTAACATTTGTTGATTCCATCTTCGCGTGAGCTACTAGTAATCACTGAGGATTCTTTGCTACTTTGCTTGTTGAGGACGATGTGTCCCTTTGTCAACTCAGACCGTAACTCTAAAGTATCGATGGCTGGTTGATGCTCGGCCTGCAATATTAACATTTGTTGATTCCATCTTCGCGTGAGCTACTAGTAATCACTGAGGATTCTTTGCTACTTTGCTTGTTGAGGACGATGTGTCCCTTTGTCAACTCAGACCGTAACTCTAAAGTATCGATGGATGGTTGATGCTCGGCCTGCAATATTAACATTTGTTGATTCCATCTTCGCGTGAGCTACTAGTAATCACCGAGGATTCATTACTACTTTGCTTGTTGAGGACGATGTGTCCCTTTGTCAACTCAGACCGTAACTCTAAAGTATCGATGGATGGTTGATGCTCGGCCTGCAATATTAACATTTGTTGATTCCATCTTCGCGTGAGCTACTAGTAATCACCGAGGATTCTTTACTACTTTGCTTGTTGAGGACGATGTGTCCCTTTGTCAACTCAGACCGTAACTCTAAAGTATCGATGACTGGTTGATGCTCGGCCTGCAATATTAACATTTGTTGATTCCATCTTCGCGTGAGCTACTAGTAATCACCGAGGATTCTTTACTACTTTGCTTGTTTAGGACGATGTGTCCCTTTGTCAACTCAGACCGTAACTCTAAAGTATCGATGGCTGGTTGATGCTCGGCCTGCAATATTAACATTTGTTGATTCCATCTTCGCGTGAGCTACTAGTAATCACCGAGGATTCTTTACTACTTTGCTTGTTGAGGACGATGTGTCCCTTTGTCAACTCAGACCGTAACTCTAAAGTATCGATGTCTGGTTGATGCTCGGCCTGCAATATTAACATTTGTTGATTCCATCTTCGCGTGAGCTACTAGTAATCACCGAGGATTCTTTGCTACTTTGCTTGTTGAGGACGATGTGTCCCTTTGTCAACTCAGACCGTAACTCTAAAGTATCGATGGATGGTTGATGCTCGGCCTGCAATATTAACATTTGTTGATTCCATCTTCGCGTGAGCTACTAGTAATCACCGAGGATTCTTTGCTACTTTGCTTGTTGAGGACGATGTGTCCCTTTGTCAACTCAGACCGTAACTCAATAGATTACAATAGACCTACAAGTGATTACTAGTAACTCGCGCGAAGATGGAATCAACAAATGTTAATATATGTATGTATAGTATCCTGCGAACAAGCATGCGAATTGAATGGTAAAAAGTGTGGTGGTCATTACTGCATCCGTACCATTCTTCTAGAGGCTCTGACCTTAACGAACTGGCATTCTGGTTACAGAATGTCTTATCGATGTTCTGAGATTACTTCCCTTCTTAAGAATGTAGCAAAAAATTCTTTCTAGGGGAACTGGGAGCCAATTTATATCTCTAGATCAAAATTGTGAAAATTAAATGCCATTTTATTCCCTCTAATGCAACAAAATGAGTAAACTAAAACTGTTCTCAATTTAAATGCATTCTATATTTAGAGAACTCAATGAAATTAATATTTACATGTACATCTACAGTTGTATTTATTTAGGTAATAGAGTTAAACACTCGCAAGAAATAACAGGGGCTTAAAAGCAAACTATATATTTTCATTTTAGACTAATGAAGCAGTTTTGGGTATACGAGACTCTTTAAAAATGCCTTGAAAATATCATCCTTTGTTATAGCGATATTCTCTTAGATAATAGTCATAGATAGTCCATGTAGGCCACTTCGAAGGTTTTATTTCTCAAATATGCCCGAAGTTATGCTCATTGAATCCTTTTACAGACATTATACACGCATAATTACTAACAGTTCTACATTTGCTATCAACTCCTGATGAGTTTATAGGAAACTATCTTGAAGTTATAATATTAGGATTATGAACGTTTGAAATTTCTATGAAATTTGTCCAAAACTGAACAATTATTTATTAATTAAAGAAAATAAATTTAAAATAAAATCTTTATAATCCTTCAGGGGGGGATTAATCCACAAAGCTCCTTTCACTGGGCCCCTGCCATTTTAATTTCAGGACCACCCACAAGGGATGGTCGATCTAGTGACTTTAACGTATCGGTGATTTTAGTGACAGCGCCAGGTTTGGATCAGTGATTTTTACCGGTTACTTTATTACTGGTGACAAGGAATACTGAAACTGCTCTGTATGTACCAATAACAGGAAGGCATACCAAACTGATGAAATGATTCCACACCTCGGTTTTTTAGGCTTATTTTATTTAAAATTAAGATTTACGAAATTAAGAATTAACTACCGAGTGCGAAATAGCGTCTACTGTACACAACACGGTCACTGTCTTGAAACCTGACAAAAATCGACCACCCATACACACGACGTAAATGAGTAGAACCATTCAAGTGACAAATTAACCAATTACAGCCTCGGTAAAATTTCAGTAATTTTTCTGTCGCGATAGCGACATTTTATCCAATTACATCTGAGGCACCCACCCTCTCTCATTCAGTCAGCGACACTGCAAGATAATCGGCGCCGTGAGCCGAGCGGTGAGAACAGAGTCAGTGACAGCGACCTTTGCTCAATTACAACAGAGGCAGCTTCCGAACGATACATTGTCACTGGAACTGCCATTTTCCATATTCTCTCAATGGTACCACCAGCGACGATCGAATATCAGTGACAAGTCACTGTGACAAAAAAATCGTCGCTCCCTACCACCCACTGGTCTTATTACCTGTCTACAGCCCTTGCGAGCGGTCAGCAACCCAAAATCAGATTGCTGGACGTCAGTGGTTACAACTGTTTTTTTTAGGTGGTTCAGTGCTACAATTCGAAACAATCTTCATGCCAAATCTACTTTACTTTACACCTTAATGTTTTTGGAACCTTTACTCCTTTGCCAATCTTTTGAATTTATCACTGCATTCTTTAACAAAATGTCCCTATCACTCGTATTTTTTTCTCTATAGGATAGAAATTCAAAACATTCTATTTTGTGTGTGTTAATTTCCCTTAAATTATTTTAGTAATAATGTTAGGTCTGCCTGTACTTGTAGAAAGCCAACAGGAAGTGTGCAAATCATTTAGCGCCCCAAGGCTTTAGGAGTATCTAGTAGCCCCGCATGTTTGATGCGTCGTTAATGTCAGCGATCATATCAAGTATAACGGACGCGCGCTCTTTATAGCCTCTCCCAAACTACCCACATTATTCTTGACCTACATTCCCCCGACCTAAAAGTCTGCAAATCGAAACTTCAACAGCGTTAGTTTTGTTTTATGTCCGTCGTTACACTCCGTTTCGTGACGGATAGCAAAACTTTACTGTCCGACACCCCATTTGGTTTCATCTCTTTAAGTCTCTTTAAGTTAAAGAAAAAAATTGTTTTAATTTTATTATGGCTTCTCTGTTCTGTTTGTATGCCTCTGGCGTGCTAATTTCGTATTGTACCCTGTGTCAGTGATCCCCAGCCAGTGGGAGCGTATCCCGGTAGTAAAACTAGTATATCGAGAAAAATTAAATGTATATTTTAAAATAAATCTCAGGCAATAACTAAAGATTAAACTAGACAATTTTGTACGCTAACGTTTAGTGAAGTTTTAGCTGGAAATACAATTAAATTACATAGAAACTAATATTACAATTAATTAAAGAATTATTTCTGTGTATATTACTGTACGATTGGCGTGACGAGAAATACGATTAAATACTAAAAGATAAGAAAGGCTGGTTTATGTAAATATATTAATTTAATTGTTTTAGTTATCTTCGGACCAATATAAATAATCTTATTATTATAGAGGATTGTTTGTAATCAGTTAATTCTCCAAAGCAGATCTATAACAAAAAAGTAATTCCTTTGACGTATGAAGACAGAGTTTTAGCATCGTAATATTATTGTCTGGAACTTTAGCAGGACTGTAAGTGAAAGTGCGTAAAGAGAAAGTTGATTCCGAGATTAATAGTTACGAAGAGATTCCTACTTTGCTTTTACAATCGGTAGCGATTAGAACAGTGCCACAAAAACTCTTATAAAAAACTGTAAAACCATTCGAACAGTTGGAAACCCCGTACCTAGGGCATAGGCTTAGGTAAGGTGTAAGGTTTAGTGTAAAGTAAGCCTCTGGTAAAAGGACTATATTTTGATTTAAAACTGAATAGGACTCCACGAAAGTGAAATTGGCCAAAAAATGGTGCCAACGTCTCGGCGAATGTGAAATCCACACTTGCTGAGTCGGTGAGCCTTGTTGCCAATTCTAAGACAACAGCCACTGGGAGTGGCGGGTTGGCCTGTCACACCGTTCAAACTAGCAACACAGCATCCCTACCACTTTCCTGTTCTGTTTTAAATGAAACTATAGGCGTAAAAACAATTGGATAAGAGTGTTACGTGTACGAATTGCGCTGGAAAGTAAAAGAGGATAAAATGGCTGAAATCAGTTCTAAATCTGTGAGAAACAATTACCAGAGGCTATGGATAACTTTAAAATAAAAGGATTGTTTACAGTGTGTAGCGAGTTTGAGGGTATGGAACACCCCTGAATTAAAGTCAATCCGGAAGACTTACTAATTAGAATTGATGTGGTAGCATTATTTTATGCTGCTTCAGGATTTTACGTATTCTTGATATTAATGTACTTGTTTTAACCCTAAAACATAACATGTTGATGTTAATATGGGCTATTTATAAGTTTCTGTTTCTTAAAGCAATGTTTTAAAAGAAACACTTTGTACAAAGTAAAACAATATGGCTTATAATATTCAGGTTTATAAAGAATTAACAATCTTATAAATTTTTAAACATCATTTGCATTTATTTTCTTCAATTAACTCTACACATTATCCCAAATTTATATTAATATTTTGCAGTGACAGGATTGATATCTTAACTAATATTACAATGATAAATGGTGGACTTCTGAGGCTTTAGAATTCTAATAAATAACATAACAAAAAAAACAGTATTAAAATTTTATCTTGCTCTCGGTTCGCTATTACGGGAACTTAGCTTTTTAAATTAGAAATGGTGAAACTAGAATAAATTTTGATAAAATTAAAATTGTTCTGAACTAAAATTTAGATGTCTGTTGGCTACACTTATATTCAAATAATACTTATTGTTCTGAAGATTCCGTGGAATCCTGGCCTTTGTTCACTTCAGCGCTTGCACTTGACACAAAAAAACTTACTTCCTTAATATTAAAAAAAAAACTTTTACGTCGCACTTTTTAAATTTTACTTTTAAAAAAACTATTTACTTAATTTAATCAAATTCTCTTTTTACAACACTTCCATCCTGGTCCCCACCAATCCGCTGCCTTCCTCTGAGACTCTCCTCAAACTTCCCTAACTTCTCCGATCATTTAGTTTTTATGAAATCCCTAATCTTTCCCACTACCAATTTGTTCTTTGTAAGTTCCCACAGTTTCCATCTAACGGTACACGGTTATTTTCCCAGGCTATATCGCTCGCTGTATTTTCCCGTCTTAACCACTTTGGACCCTCTCTATTGTCTATTGTTGCTGCACGCAGCTTATAGCTTTCCCGGAAAAGGATAATGTATGGTATCTGCTTTGTCGGCACTTTACAAAACTATTTGTGTCTTTCTTTGCTAATCCTACAGATAATTATTTTAGCAACTAACTGAATTTACTCTAAAGCCTCGTACTTTAAGTTATAATATATATATATAGGCCTATATATATATATTACATAGACAGTCGGGTCGTCACGTTATCTCGCGGCGAATTTTTAGCGTTAGTTGGACCTCTTTATATAAACTTGTAATATTTAAATTATATTTTAATGCCCTAATCTAAACTTAATTTTTTATAAAACACAATTTCGTTTTACTTTTGTTTTGAATACGACTTGATAGCACGGTCTACGAGGGGGCACCGAGCTTGCAGTGCTTATAACCCTCACCTCAGTATCTTTCACGATTTGTGTCTATTTTATATCTCATAGTCGTTTACTTAAATTGAATTTTTATTTGTGAAGATCCTAGCTCCAGATATTTAACAAGCAAGAATTACTAACATAGAATCTTGAATGTAACCAATTATTTCTATATTTTACAAATTACACTATAACTGATTTATGTTTTTGTTTGTAACCAAACCAACGTAAGTCTTGAATACCAACTCAAAACTCGTCATAGGTCGATGGTTTGTATAAGTCTGTTTAATTTTCTTACTAACGATGGCCCTGGGTGATCGCAACTTCGCCCACCTTTTTAGATCCGCCTATAGGCTGTTAAAAACTCTAGGTGTGAAGTAGACAAAAACCTCAAATGAGGTAAGATAAAAGTCTGCCCAAGTTCATCTGACTAGTATTTCTTTTTTTATAATTAATTATGTTTTTAAATAATCGTAGACTGTATCGAGAATACATTACTTAGGTTTAAAACTAGTATTATTTAAAGTTGTCTTACTTACCAACGTGTGCCAGAGAAGTGTCTGTGTCTGAAAGCAAAAGACTTGACTTTAATAACTCAACTCTCATGGTGGCATTTTATTTCATTTATTAGAAGTTTAGTTGTAGTAGCATAGTAGTAGACAAGCTGGGAAACAAAAATACATAGCTGGACCAAATAGTGGTTAACTTCGATTTATTCTTTTCCAAACAAACGTTCTAAACAAAAAAACGTGCGATTTCAAGCATCTCAAATATATATAGTGCTTGAAAATTGCAAAATGTGAAACGTAGCCACAGTGTAGCAACGGAAAAAACCATATGTAATGTAAAGATTTCTTTTATATTACTAAAAAAAAAAAACACGTACACAATATACGTTAAACATTAGGTTAGGATGGATTTGGTTATAAAAATGATACATCTCGATTAAAAATAAACTCAAACTTTGTGCTGGATTTAGCAGAAAACGTTATACGTTTACGCAGACAAAACATTGCTATCTTGATAGATTTTATAACGTCGTAAACTAGATTCACGCCCGGCAATGGAGCCCATGTTTTATATTACAAATTGTAAATTTTACGTTCATAAAGTATATGCTTTACGTGTTTTTTTCCAACCAAATCTACCTTAATCATATACTTTGTGGTTATATTATAATAGAGGTATATAGTAATCTATTATAACTTAATGCAGTTATACAAGAATAATCCTTTGTTTCAGGGTTATGTTTTTAAAGTGAGGTTATGTTTCCAACATCATAATGTATGTAAACTTTTAACCAGTATTAATATTTTGCGGCGCTTGAAATCATAAATACTGTTTTTATTTAGAACGTATTTTTTTAGTAACATATGTGTAAAAGATAAAAAATTGAATATGATCATAATTTGATCAAGTATTTAAACAAAAATTATTTTACTAAACCAAAAACGTAAAGGATAGATAAAGAATGAATAAAACATCATTGACCACCATACTTACATCAGAACAATACTATGCATGTATTACAATGTTATACAGGTACAAATATTACAATCTCGTGAATTTATATTAAAATCAATTATTTTTGTAAAAATAACTTTACTGGTGCACATCATGTGTTTTCTAAAGACAATCGTATTGCAGCATACATAGTCCACACTGCAGACCCGAGGCGAAGACAATTTAAAAAAATGTTCTGCCATTTTTTTCTACTTACCATTAAGATCTGGAACCTCTCGAAAACCCCTTTTTGTACATTAAATTTTAATATTGATTTACAATGTTTATTTTACAATAAATTATAAAATATTTATTTTAAAATTTAATTACTCTGTAAAGGACAGTTTGATAGTTCGCCAGTTGACTCCTATATCTTTGAAAACATTTGAAAAGCGTAATTTTTTAGAGGAACAGTTGAAGAAGTAGTATCCAAAGTTTTAAATAAAAATGTCGATATGATTTAGGATATTTAACCAATATTTACGAGTTGATATCCCTTCGATTATGAGTTTTAACAAAAACGTATACGAGTCAAACATGTTCTCATTTCCATACGAGTCAAAAAAACTTACAATCATGCTTTCATTTTCGGTTTTAAAGCTAGTTTTGAAGGTTGTCTACTAACTTTAAAAAAACCTGTTCTGAATTAGCGACTTATACGCCTAGGGTAAGCTTTTCACACGTCTTTGGGCAGACACATTAGCCTCTGCACGACCTACATACACCTTCACGACAGATATGTAGACACGATCTACACACACGACCTTTTTGCTCTCGATTCAGTGCTCTTAATCTTGCTACTAGGGCTTTCAAACACAATCCACAACCTCCTTGACGAGATGGGTTCCATCGCTTTCACGGCGACGTCAGATGCTTCAAGTTTTATACACTTGTCTATTAAGGAAGCCATAACATAAAAGTAATTTTTAATAACTCTCTGGAAGGTCGATACGATTATTGCGAGTAGCTTTCTGCCCTTTGTGGCCTTCCGCCTGTAATAACGCTAGCCTTACGCTTGTTACGTAACTGTCTTCAATATGTCACTGATTGTAAGGTCAGATGTTATCTCGCCACCGCTGCGACCAACATGTGACAGTTATCTCTCCAAGATACTGAACGTAAATGCTGTTGGCGTTGTGCAGAGGTCCTGCCCGGCAGCCATTTTGTTAACGTGTTTTATACAGGGAATTAATACAGTGACTTTTTCATCATGCGGGAACCCATGTGCCAAAAAAAAACGTTATCAATAGACATTGAATTTTCTTTCGTTTATTATTAATTTATCACAAACATTTTAATCAATTTTTGTTTAACTATTGTGAATGTAGTTGGTAGTACTTGAATATACAGTAGGCAGATGTATTAGCAATGAGACACTATTGAGGTTATTTTCTAATGAGCAATTGAAAAGCAATGTAACTAGGTTATACGGCATTTACATTTGTAAATGTATAAGTATTACAACGGTTATTTCTGGCCACGTGACAAAGACCGGTCCCGAAAAAAGTTTTAATTAACTTACTTAAAAAGTAAAGTTTTAATTTTGAATTTTATTCATTTGCTAGGAATGCGCGTATGTACTCTAAATATAACGTGAGGAAGAATAAAATTTTCGCAAGTTTTAAACACAATTATTGTGTAATGTTTTAACTATTTTATTTAGGCACGATACCTAAAATTTTCGATTCCTTATTTGGATTCTCGAAATTTTTGTTCGACTCTCGATTAAGTCTATTCTCGATTCTTTTAGATTATGTAGGGCTACATGATATTCTCAGATAATGAATTCAGTCAACATCTTGGTCATGTGGAGAAGCCTTTTAAAAGTGCCGTTTTAATGTAATAGGCTACACAATGCGTTCAACCTTGATTTATGAATAGGAATTTCCGGAAATATGACAAAAATATCGGATAAAAGTAATGATTTATTTAAAATTACATATGTGAACTTCATTCACAAGCACGATATAACTTCAGTAATAGCCATTTTAGTTTGTATAACTGGAGAAATTGGAACTACCTTTTCTTTGTGTTTTTTTGGCGGTCAGAGAGAGAGAGAGAGAGAGAGAGAGAGAGAGAGAGAGAGAGAGAGAGGGAGGGAGAGAGTCAAGAGAGTGAAATAACAGAGCGAGATGAGTGGGTAACAAACGGACCAGAAATGCTTCCGATTGTCTTATTGTTGCATCAGAAATAATGATAATAACAGTTTCGTTACCCAAAAAGGCTTTTGCTTTAATCATTTAATTAAATCAAAGCTACTACAATCAATACATAAATAAGACATAGTTGATAATTAATTATATTGTCTATAAATTACACCACATACATATTTTAACAGTTAAAAAAACAATAATCGGAATCGGGACTTTAACCAACGGAGAATCGAGCATCGACGATTATTCGACACCAATAGAATCGACGATTTCGGGAATCGGGATCGGCTTATCCATAGTTTTATTGTTTATGCCCTGTAAAGCATAGTAAGCATAGTTCTACATAACTCTACGGTTATACAGGGTCTAAATATCGATACCTTAAACAAATACAAGTCTTTATTATTTCTGTATTAAACTTAGAACAAAATCACCATACATATTGAATTCCCCTGACGCTGCAGCAGTTTCTTAAATTCAGTGACATATATTCGCGATTAGGTCATTCTCCCTTCACTAAATTATATTTTAACCTCATTCTTGTATTTACCATTTCAAGTAACGTGAAAGTTTAAAAACACTATATAAATAGTTAATATAAGTTCTTTCCTTCATTAGAATAATTTATTCCGGTACACTATGCACGTACGTTGTACAAGATTGTGTAGAGTGCATCGTTTGTGAGGCTTGTGTTTAGCATGTCGTACGATGTGAGAGTTTCCAACTAACTACACCCATTGTTACCCTTGTAATGCACCTTTCTACACATACACAATGTTTTCTGATACACTCTTCATATACGTTGTTAACAATCGTCAGCTGTGTTCAATTTTTTGTGATTTTTAAGCTTACCATGTCGTGCAATGTGAAAGTTTCCAACAAACTATACTCATTGTTACTATTGTTAACGTAATTTTCTACATTTACACACACACACACACACACACACACACACACACACACACACACACACACACACACACACACACACACACACACACACACATACACACACACCACACACACACACACACACACACACACACACACACACACACACACACACACACACACACACACACACACACACACACACACACACACACACACACACACACACACACACACACACACACACACACACACACACACACACACACACACACACACACACACACACACACACACACACACACACACACACACACACACACACACACACACACACACATACACACACACCACACACACACACACACACACACACACACACACACACACACACACACACACACACACACACACACACACACACACACACACACACACACACACACACACACACACACACACACACACACACATACACACACACACACACACACACTCACTCACTCACACACACACACACACACACACACACACACACACACACACACACACACACACACACACACACACACATTTACACACACACACACATACAGCACTCAAGAAATGTTTCTATGCAAAGATGGACCTAACACATTGGTTACCTCATTGCGAAAGTTTCTACCCAACTACATCCACTGTTAATGTACTTTTCTACATATGCAACAATGCGTTCTGATACAAGATGCACACACGTTCGACATTATCAGGTCAGCTTTATGCAGATATATTCTTTTGTGAGTCTTGTGGTTGCCACATTGTGAAAGTTTCTACCAAACTACATCCACTGCTAATGTACTTTTATACATATGCAACTCTGATACAAGATGCACACACGTTATACACTATCAGGTCAGATTTATGCAGACATATTCTTTTGTGTGTCTCGTGGTTACCATATTGTGAAAGATTCTACCCAACTACATTCATTGTTAATGTAGCCTACGTTTCTACATATACAACAATGCGTTTTAATACATGATACAAATTGGTTATGCACGATCGAGCCCCCTTTTTAAAGATATAAACGTTTTCGAATCTTGTGGTTAGCATGACTTTAGATTATAAGTTTTGCAAGTTACTCTTAGACTTTTTGTAATATTATTTTAACACGAAGTACGCTAGCGCCATTTATCTTTCTTTTTACCTAGAGCAGGTTTAAATGAGTTTTGTGTTGACGATTTCAATTTTTACTTCTTCCAGATATTGTTTACTACACTTCTCAACCAAATTTTTTTTCAATTCTACAATTTCATTAACGTTGTTTATCTTTTTTATTTATTGACTTATTTTATATATTTCTTTTCTCAATTTGTGTACGCTTTCTTCCGCTTGAGTTTGTTTCACTGCGTTTGATAGCAGGTTTTCAAGAAAGCAAGCCATGATTCACTCATCCATCTCGTAGAAGCAGCTAGTCCAAGGTCTTTACCCTATATTCCATCTCATCCACCCCTACATCCATTTTATCATTCTTTCTATTAGTACCTACGTGTTTGTAGAGATTTGAGAAGTACTTTAATTATAAATTATCTTGTTCATGATTAGCTAACATTTTTCCATGTAACTGCTACCTGCAAGTTTTTTTTTTAACCTATAAAAATACCTGAAGGTTTATACGGCGCAATGTAGGCAATTTAGCTACTCATTATCCCTTAGGTTTTATGTTTGTCATATAATAATTTTATTTCTATAAAACTAGGTTTGATAGGACATGAATGTTTAAAACTTACTGATTAAACTCAAGTTAAGTTATTTATTCCCATTTAACACTTTCTTTGCTAAACAAATCAATTATATAGGCACTGTTTTATATAATTTACTTTATAAACGCTGCTTTAGTGATAAAGAAGAGCGAAAGATTTGTGAAAAACTCATCATTATTTCTAACCTACGTCATGGTTTTCAAACTGGCGTAATAATCTCTAAGGCAGTGAGAACTTTATTTCAGAATGAAAATTGTATATATTTCCGGTTTTATGTATGTTGGGTTACTGTATTTACTTTGTAAATAGAGAACAAAGAAAGATCACTGTATCGGCTTTATCCAAAATAAATTGTAAATCTTAGCAGTGTCAAATTCGGACAAACTCCATTCTTTAAGATTTTGGAACTTTAAAACTCAATTTAAAGTTTCAATTATTCGTATTTTCATTTAGTCTAATCAAAATGTCGCCTAAGTTTTGTTAATGCTAGTGTCATAAAATTTAAACTTGAAAATATTTACTTAGAAAGAACACAAATGAAGTATTTAAGGTATAATCGGTGCATAGTTTTCTTAAAAGTTAAAAAAATAATATATACACTATATATATATATATATATATATATATATATATATATATATATATATAATGGTATGTGTTTGTTCCCTTTTTGAGTTAATATAAACAAAATATGTGATAAGATAATATTGTCACAATTTTAACTTAGACAATATTTTACTGAGATAGATATTTACTTTTTAGTTGTCCATTTTACTTCGCGTTCCCATGAATAGGTTTCCGCATTGGTCTATCGCAACCTTTATATGTTGTACCGTCACCTGAGTTACTGCCTTATCTGGTCAATTGCTATTGTTTATTGGGAAGTAAATCGTATGGACATTTGTTAGACCATTTTACTGTAGTTCCTATAAATCGGTTGCAGAATGGATTTTCAAACAATTTTATATTGTTCTTTTAGTAGTTTTAATGGCTATGTCTCGAAAGCACACAGAAACAGTTTGTTCAATCGACCCACGCTTATTTTTATGTTTATTTCGGTCGCGTTTCGATGCAAAAGTAGGGAAACCATCCTAACTGAAACAGCACGAATTTCTCCATAAGGTCATTTCTCCTTCACTTTATAATGTCATTCATTTTTGCTGTAAATGAAATGCATTCATAACATTTTAATGATTTGAATTAATGATACGGTTGAATATTGGGTCAAAAGTTTATTTATTTATTACAACGTTTCGGTAACTGATTTGTTACCCTTATCCAGCCTGTAGTGCTTATAAAAAATAAAGTCCTTATATATTTATGCTTCAAGTGAGTATTGTGAGGAGGCAAAGCATCAAAGCCATCCACTTTACCAAGACCTTTCTTTGAGCTGTAGCTCTGCTAACTCGACTTTCCGCACTACTATACCTCTTCATGAGTGTAAACGCAAGATTTTAATGATTTATTTCTAAAGTCTCAAACACGGAAGTATAGAAATTGTAAATCCAGGATGCGATTTTATTCCCACTGACTTTGTCCTAGATTTAGTACTGTTTAACCCTAAGCGCGCACTCATGCACACGCGTACAAGATAACTTGACCTTTGCAAGCGATCTGAGAAATAACTTGTCTAGCAATTTGCATTGTTGCGGGTCTGGGTTGAACGACCGCCCGAGGTTTTCGCACATTGAGGAGTCGGCCAAACCGACGTGCCAGAGCATTTACGGCATTATTAGCGGTAATTTAATCAAGAAGTATAGTTGTCTTGGAGAACATAAAATCCAAGAATTGGTCTAAAAAAACAACCTAGACTTATCGCAAGGTATTTGCATTGTTGCCAAGTAGCTCAAAACAATACTCTAGCTTCAGAAGGGTGCTTTGTGTAGCACATATGTACTTAAATACACCCAATACATACTTAAAATATACACATAGGCCTATATAACTAATTACACAAATATATACCTAAATGCAGTATATCAATATATACTTTTATATAAACTTATATAATTAAATATTCACTTAATACCTAAATTTACCCATAGCCTATATACTTAAATTTACACATAAATACTTAAATACATCTAAATACAAACAAATACACACACACACACACACACACACACACACACACACACACACACACACACACACACACACACACACACACACACACACACACACACATATACACACATACACACACACACACACACACACACACACACAGACCACACACACAGACCACACGCACAGACCACACACACACACACACACATACACACACACACACACACACACACACACACACACACACACACACACACACACACACACACACACACACACACACACACACACACACACACACACACACACACACACACACACACACACACACACACATATATATATATATATATATATGTGTGTGTGTGTGTGTGTGTGTGTGTATTTAAATCAAATGTATTTTAATATAATCACTGTGGTATGTTCTAAGGGCGTGGTTTATACGAAAAAAACGAGGTTGATTTATCTCTCTTATTTAGGTTATTCTGTATTTTATTGAAGACAATATATTTACCTTACGAAAACCAACCCTCTCTTAGTTAATTGTGATTTACACCATGATCCTGCTTGACTAAAAGTACCACTTGACGTATTGGGACAAGTTGTCACTTGGAAGTGTATATATATATATATATATATATATATATATATATATATATATATATATATACATACTTAAATATACACATATAGAGTTATATATACTTAAATTTACGTATATATACCTAAATATACACATATATACTTAAATATACCCAATACATACTTAAATACACACATATATACTTAAATACACCCAATACAAATTTAAATACACACACATATATATGCTTGAATATAGAGATATATACCTAAACATAAAACGAGAAAGTAATTTATTGGGTACTATTTAGGCAGTATACATTTGAAAAAATAATCGATCTAAAGCTGGTACGAAATTTTGTCTGTTTGTTATAGTAAACATTTTTCCGTAAATAATAACTACAGATGTATTTTGAAACTTAAAAATCCCGTTATTAATAATGAATTTTTATATTTAAAAAATTATTGGGAGTAAAACTACTACTTTTTTTTTGATTTGATATAAATTTGAAAACTTTTCTTCAAACATGGTTTTTATTTCATATAAACTTAAGTAAATCACATGTCAAAATGGTTGTCATATGTTTATTGCAATTCAAGACGTCATTTTCAGTGGCAAATCAAATTAATAACTACTTTGGGGACCAGGTATTTTGTTAAGATTAACTTCTCGTGTACTAGAGAATTGACTGTATTTTTATTCTTACTGTTGGACTAATTACGCTAGGCACGGACGCTTAAAACTACAATAGTTCAGGTTATATCTAGATACGTTTTCGTATAGCAGTTTAGATCCTTACTAAAGAAAGTTTCGATTTACAAAAGCAACAGATGTTTGCCCCCACTATTGGGCGCTAGCTCTTTGTATTCGTCACGTGCCTAACCCTTTCTTCAAGACACCTTGCAAAGACTAATCTTATATTACTCATTTACATTTTTCAACTTTCTAATTTTGGAGTGGTCACCATATAATAATAAAATAAAACCAACTAACACAGAAATATACCAAACAATTTACAAAGGTTAAGATGGTGTAAGACCTAACATGGAACTATCGAAACATGTACGGTAAAAAAATCTTATTTTAATGTAAAGATATGAATTATTTAATTATGTCTGTAATAAGTTAGTGTCACAAGCTTGGAATGCTTTTTCGAATACGGCGATTATGTTTTCGTAGTGTTGCCTCCTTTTCACGCCAGATAGTTTGGATATAAAGTAATAATTTTTGTTGACGTAAAACAAAAGTAAATTTTAGAATGCAGGGATGTTTAAAAATATTCTAGTTTAAAACTAAATGTTATTTCTAAAATCAAAAGTGCGAGAATATATGTAATGAAAAATACCTAAAAGATACCCGTGAAATGAAAAAAATAAACATCGGTCACTATTTTGGAACAATCTGTGGTGAATTTCTAATAACACACACTTTCCAATTATAATAATTTGTTATTAACTTTATGCACATTTCGGTTGCCAAGCAACCATCCTCAAAACTACACAAAATGTGAAGCTCTTATATTTATTAGGAACATTACGTTTTTTGTTCCCACTGAGGTAGGTTGCCTGACAACCGAAATGTGCATACGTCTAATAAAACATTATTGTGGTTAGCGTGTCTGTGTGTTATCAAGTCATTAAACCTGTGTTAACTTCATTTCCTAACGACCAGAACTAAGAGTGTTCATTATAAAGAGGGGTTTGTTGTAATATAACAAGGTTTGTTTGTTGTAATGACGCACGAAAAATATTTATGTAAGAAATAAAGATATTATACGTATATTCCATGTTGTTTATCTAGACATATTTGTGTCTACGGTAAAATATATATTACGCATCATCGAGTAAACGTTTAATTATAGGCAAAGATGAATTACAGTACAGTAATGAGTCATGTATTTGTGAACATTGCTTCCGTGCTTACCCTATTTATAAAACTGTAAAACTTATATAGGACGTTAGGCTGATGTTTTAATTTATTTAGACAAGTATTAGTAATGCTGTTAAAAAGACTTAAGCCTCGATGTATATAGTAATGACATGTGGCGGCTGCAAACAGTCACAAATGTGGCGCATTCTCCCTGCGCTCTGAATTTTGAAACTGTTTCCAACGGCCGATAACCGTCGGCTCTGGAATGCTAGAACAGGCGCTCCGGCCCCTCGCTACAGGTCTTTGTTCTCTAGCGACTACTCACTTGCCTGAAAACATTTGCTACCAAAATTACGGGACAATGTTTTAGCGAGACTTGGGCCTCACGTTTCTTCAAAGGTTTTGTGCATGAAAAAATAAGGAGTTCAACAAATATGAAATTTGTTTTTCAAATATAGAAATTAGCAAAAACATTCAACAGTTTTAAACGTAGCGTACACTTAGGTTTAACTAAGAGATTGTCTAGTTTTATATTTGTGTAGTGGGCGTTGTGTAAGGTTTGAGCGACTGCCACGTTTGTGTGTTTGATCCCACATTGCTTCGTGAACAAAGCGGAAGTAAAGTATTCTTTGGCATTGAAACAATGGATTGCAAATTGAAATTGCCTAAGACCGTTCAAGGTCAAAACTTCAAGTTGCGTTTTTCCCCAAGTGGAGTAAAAGTTATTTTCAACAATGGGAACTTATCAAGTTAGAAAATAATAAAAAATATACTTAAATTTGAAATGATCAATAGTTTATCAAAATTCACATTAAGATAATTAGAATTTTGTATCATGTATGCAGACTTTTCTCTCTTCGTTGTGGTTGTTTTGCATCTGCCGAAATTCCATTTCCTCTCCAACTTCTTGTGTACATTGTCTTTATTCTCTTATACAAAACTATATATAACTTGTTTGCTTCTTTCCGTAAGGTTTTGCTTTACTGAATTAAATTGAAGGTTCTAGTTAGATCTATAACTAATATAAAAATAAGACGTATTGTATTATATTTTTCATTTTATGTAATGAAATATTACTCCGTAGTGTTTGTAACACTGGGAAGTTTAATGGGAGCATGAAAAATTCTATACGTTTCTGTTAAAATTATATTTTTATTGTATTAATTATTTATTGAATTTATAAAAATTTTTAAGTTGTAAAAAATTGGATTTTTCATCATTCGATTTTAAAAAAATATATAAAGCCAAGAAAAATAGTTTATTCCAAATGTTTCAGATTTGTACCCTTTACTTCATCTTTACAAATTACCCCCTTCCAGTTTTAGCCCGTATTCTGACAGTACTTGTTCCTTTGAAAACAGCGGTGAGCCTCGCTATGATGTTTAAAAAAAAAATGCTTCTACTTTTCAAACACATAATTAAAGGGAACACCAATTTTTCCTTGAATGATATATATTTCAGTACTCTTCTTTAGAAAATTATTTTATTTAAAATAAAAATAATTTTATTTTTATTACTAGTCACCTGTTTCTAATATTTTTAACAAAACAGTGTCTCCTATACTTTTAATATATAGGGTAGTATTAAATACGACAAAATATAGAATTAGCTCACATTTCTTACTAATCTTTAAAATCACATTAAAGTATTAACAAAGGATATCACTTTTGGTGTTCGATAAAGTTGTTAGGTTTGACTGTTGAGTGAACATATTTTAAACGGCGAGTTGGGAGTGGAGACGCAGGCTACGAGTCGGGACGTCTGACCTGAGCGAAGGCTTTGTACCCATCTCGGGTTAGGTTAGGCTAGGGTGAACAACCAATTCAAGGCCCTGCTCGAGCTATTCAGAGCACAAAAAAGGGCTAACACAATCTGGTTTCAGGTAGCGTGGGTTAGTCATAAGAAAACATTCCATGCAAAATATCACATTACAGTATATCTGCTTCATTGTTTCGACTTATTCAAAATTATTTCTATATTCCTTATATTGAGTTTTAAGAAATGGTGGCATAACGCAGGTCAGGTTAATTTCTATTTTTTTTCAAAATAGTACTCCTTTCCGATGTCTGCGAGCATCCACACTATCTCTTTTACGTTTAATTTTCTCTTAATATTTTCCACATTTCCGTTACATTGGTTTACTTCCTTTACATAGGTTTACTTCCGTTACATAGGTTTACTTCCTTTACATAGGTTTACTTCCGTTACATTGGTTTACTTCCGTTACATTGGTTTACTTCCTTTACATAGGTTTACTTCCTTTACATAGGTTTACTTCCGTTACATAGGTTTACTTCCGTTACATTGGTTTACTTCTTTTACATAGGTTTACTTCCGTTACATTGGTTCTCTTATGAAGATATTTATTCCGAAAACCAACGATAATTTATTTATCATTGCTTATTTGGTTATTTATTTTTCGCAACTACTATTACTTAGTGCGGGATACAGCCAGGAAAAGAAGGTCTGTCAGCCGTGACACTGGACGCGGTTAGGAATACGAGAACAGGACCTTTTTGGAATATGGCTGGATCCCAGGATAAGATTCTGACAATGTTAGGATATTTGTTTGGTTGGATGGTAAGAAATGGTGACTTGTGCTGGGGGACATCGTTTATTTATACATCAGGACGACTGGCTGATTGGGTTGTGCCCTCCTTTTCTTTCTTTTTACTTTTTGCAAATGGGATTGTAAGAAACTAAGAGATATTGATGAGGACGTTATAAATGTAAGAGTAACAAAGAATTTTATCAACCGTAGATTACCTGTGTCTAAATTTCAACACAACATTACTTATGTATCGTCAATTTGACTACTCCAATTTTTTGTTTATTTGCCAAAATAATGTTTTTTTATCAATATGATAAATGTTGTAATATCCTATACTTCTTTAGCGCTTGGAAATAAATATTATAGTCGCTACGAATCCTACTATTGTAAGGAAAAATAATAAGTTCGGTGACTGCGTTTTAATGGAATAGTGAAACACAAATGTTTAAAAAAGTCTTTTAAAAATAACGTTAAACACATTTTATTTACAAAAAAACACAGAATGTAACAATCGAATGAGTTGTAGAACAGGTTTCTCATAAAATTCAAGAATTTTTACAAAAATATGTATAGAGAACATAATCTTTAAAAAAACGTCACACGATCACTTATGTATCGTCATAATGACGACGCGAGCTTTGTTTCACTAAGACGCATGCGAACTTTAGCGGTGAAATTGCGCATCTGACATCCGCTGTTGTAGTTACGAAAGTACTAGGAAGATGGTTGCGAGGTATAAGAGATCTAGGGTTAATACCAAATTTACATACTGAGACTAAAACGTGTTATATAAGAAGACGGGCCAATTACAATAAACCTAACTTGACTTTTACGTAAGAGTAGTGGATGGACGCAGAGGGACAATTTCTTGATTAGTTGTTCAGGTAACTGGATATAGGAATGTGTAAAGAGAACTTTATTAAAGTTACATAACTTTGAGGCTCAACACCAACAATGTATAACTTATAGATATATAAACTATTGCTCAACCTTGGAGGGTAAGAGTGAAGACAGGAGAAACGAACATTACTTTAGAGTAAGGGAGGATTCAAAAGGTTTTTGGCTCGATAAATAACGGGAAATAGAAGAGGGTCCAGTGAGATCCCTGATGTGGGAATATTTCGAGTTTTCAGCTTTGCCGAAGAGCTTGACGAAAAGGGAGGCATTTGATAAAAATGCAAATAACTCAAGTACTAAACAAAATGTTGAAAAACTATAGGCACCACGTCATTCTACGTTAATACTGCTACACCCTTTGTAATAACGGAAAATCCAATTTTTCATCAAAATTTTGAAAAACGGGAAGGTATCTTTATTTTCGCAAAAGTCGAAAATTACACGTTTTATCGCTCCAATTACTCAGAACTATTCATGATATTTTTAAACTGAAATAAGCAGATGAAAATATAGTCTTTCATCTTTCGTTTCGTAAAAGAAAGATCTTGTTGGGCTGATTATATTCAGAGATATAATTGTTTGAAAAGAGGCTTGCATCGTGGAAACTTGGATATGTAAAATCAGATTGTATTTGTATCACTTTAAACGCAAGGGTAGAAACTCGAAATGATTGTGCTGTTGGAGGGGACCAGGGAGAGTTGGAGATGGTCCTCAGCGATTTAGCCTGAAAGGATTCGAGACGTCAGTAGGTTTTATGACAAAGAGGTTACCAGACTGGAACAGCGTTGGTATATTATATATTACTACTATTATTGTTATTATACACATTGTGGATGTGTGTGTGTGTGTGTGTGTGTGTGTGTGTGTGTGTGTATTTTATTCAAATGTATTTTAATATAATCACTGCATTATGTTCTAAGGACGTGGTTTATACGAGAAAAACAGGGTTATCTCCCTTATTTAGGTCGTTCTGTATTTTTTGGAAGACAATATATTTATCTTACGAAAACCAACCCTCCTTTAGTAATTGTGGTTTACGCCATGATCCTGCTTGACTAAAAGTACCACTTCACTGTGGTAAAAATTGGTATGTCAGAGAAAATGTAATAGCACTAATAAAATAATTGTGTGTAATAATGTTAAAAAGTCAATTTGAAATATAATTCAAAACTACGTAATTATTTTTAATTAGCAATTAACAGTTAAAGTTTAAAGGCAAACTATATAGATAGCAATATAGTAATCGAGACGATGTTTAATTGAGTGAAACTAAATAGTACTTATTTTAGTTATGTTCAAAGGGTAAAAACAATTTTTCTTGTTTTACAGGTTTTAGGGAAGAGTTTTTTAAGATCCCTCCGTAAATTGATAATGGCAAGAAAAATTTATTTAAAAAAGGTAGGATTATTTAATTAAATTATAATTTTTTTATATAGGCTAATGACAGATTACAGACAATTTTGCTTTTTTAAACACTCAACGTTTTGAATTTATTTCCGAAATTCATTTTCAAGAGTTCATTTTTAATAAAACAATTATACAACATGACTTACAATTTATAAAAAAAATAGCATTATATAAAACAAAATAAAAATCAACGAATTACAAAACTCTTAATAAATATCCATTTACTAGTCAAAAATTTTTTTTTATCACAATAAAACAGACAAAACACAGATCTGTGATCACAGATCAGAGTTACGTTCTGAGCTGACAATGGGACACATCTCCCGAAACGGCCGTCCAAGTATAACATAACAAATATACTTATATTTAAGTAACTGCTAATATAGGCAAGTTTGTAAAATATTTACAATTGTTTTAGTAAAAATTAATAGTTATTAACAGACATTAAATAAAAATATAAATTATAATTTATTGTGTTTATTGTGTTTAAAGTTTAGTATTTCTTTAAAATATTTTCAAGTTAAAAATAATTTTTGGAAGCACCTGACAGTTTGTGGCGCAGTCAAAGGGTTTTCAGTTCGCATCATCAGAGATTTTGTGATTTCAACATCAGTTTGTGAGCGCTGTAAGTAATAACATACGTTTTACGTACAACAGATGTGTTGTATGTTGTAGGACAGCTGTTTTGTCACGCAAGTCATGTTACGTTTTACGTACAACAGATGTGTTGTATGTTGTAGGATAGCTGTTTTGTCATGCAAGTCATGTTACGTTTTTACGTACAACAGATGTGTTGTATGTTGTAGGACAGCTGTTTTGTCACGCAAGTCATGTTACGTTTTTACGTACAACAGATGTGTTGTATGTTGTAGGACAGCTGTTTTGTCACGCAAGTCATGTTACGTTTTACGTACAACAGATGTGTTGTATGTTGTAGGACAGCTGTTTTGTCACGCAAGTCATGTTACGTTTTACGTACAACAGATGTGTTGTATGTTGTAGGACAGCTGTTTTGTCACGCAAGTCATGTTACGTTTTACGTACAACAGATGTGTTGTATGTTGTAGGACAGCTGTTTTGTCACGCAAGTCATGTTACGTTTTACGTACAACAGATGTGTTGTATGTTGTAGGACAGCTGTTTTGTCACGCAAGTCATGTTACATTTTACGTACAACAGATGTGTTGTATGTTGTAGGACAGCTGTTTTGTCACGCAAGTCATGTTACGTTTTTATTGTACGTTATTAAGTTAAAATGATACTATCCAATATTTTTTTCAGTTAAATATATTAATTTATATTTCAATAAACTTACTACAATGACTTAAATATAATTATAATGAATTATGTGTTTGTATTCCAATTTTTAAAATGAAGACGTCCTTTGGTACGTCTGACACTTATTAAGAACGAACTTCAGTCTAATGTGTTCAATTATATTTTTATTTAATAAATTTTTCAAAAATTTATCAAAAATGTTTTCTAATAAATATATTAGTTAGATTTTACCAAACATTTAACTACACTCTTCATTCAAGTCTTTACTTCTGCATTACCAGTCTCATGATTTATATTTGTTTTTTTAGAGAACTAGGCCAAAGTAGATGTAGAAATGTTCTAAAAGAAAAAAAGTAAAATTGAGAGAAAATCTAATCAAAATTCTGCAAATAAAGTATCTTTTTGTAGCAAGATGGTTCGAAACTTAAATTGACACTACCTCTTATATAAAGCCACTTCACACAGTGACAGTGACTTCGATAAGTGACTGGCTTTCAAAATTAAGAAGAAAAAGGGATGAAACATATCTTTTTCGTTCAGTATCTACACATTAAAACAATTTGAGTAATTTATTTTGCATTTCTGTTTTTACTTAACATATTTCAACAACTAATTTTACACTACTTAACTAAGTGAATACGTAATTGCTTACTTGCTGACGCGTTTCAAAAAGATCGTTCCTTTTACGAAGCTAACCGTTAGGTTCGTAAAAGGAACGATCGTTTTGAAACGCGTCAGCAAGTAAGCAATTACGTATTCACTTAGTTAAGCAGTGTAAAATTAGTTTAATCAGTGAATTCAAGATGATTACATCAAGAAACTTCATATTACAACAGCTACTAATTAATACATTTTGGTATTAAATCTTTGGATTGAATTTTCAAACCAGTTAGCCATCTTGTCCTTCGTATTTGGCTTTCAATGACGTCATTTGAATGTAGCGTCTTGATCATTGTGCGGTTGTATTGGCACCTATAGTGTGACTTAAAGCCGAATAGGAACGGGTGTATGACGAGGGTAGGGATGCAGTGTTGTCAGTTTGAACGCTGTGTCAGGCCAACCCACCACTGCCAGCGGCTATTACCGTAGAATCGACAACAAGGCTCGCCGAGGCGGCGGTAGACCCCCTCCTCCCTCTGGCCGATTTACTTTCGTAGAGTCCTATTCGGTTTTAAAGCAAACTATAATAAATACTATATTTTGTAATTGTGTCTTGGACTACAAGAGTTCTGGCGACTTTGCTATGACTAAACAGGCATTGATTTATCCGCAACTTAACGACCTCTCGACTAGTTTGAAAATTTATAAACTGTTCTACTACTTTCTTGTAAGGCAAGTTCCTTTGTCCTTAGGCCTTAGACAATTACAATGCGTTTAGCGCTAAAGCGTACAAACAGCACGCCCCGTCCATCGTCGTTTGGCTTAACGACTGATCAAGGCCAATTAATAAATGTTTGAGCGTCATCTTCTGATGATAGAGCAACATTAGTTTAACCAATGCTTACACTCATGTAAACATCTCGTTTAGGAGCAAAGTTCCATATCGGCTTTATATTTGCATGACTTCGAAGAACACAATTTTTTTGCTAATGGGGCCGTAATAATGGGTAGATTCTTAATAGTTTGAGCAACGGGAAAAGGCAGGTTTCATGTTACAATAGATAATTGCAATTTTCAGCTTTTCTGGATACGTCACCTTTGTATCACCCTGTATTAGTGCATGACCTATTAGAAAATGGATGAGGCGTGAACTGGAAACCCACGTAAAGGAAAGTGCTCGGGTCAGGGAAGGTCAGTTACACGGCTTTTAGCCTGTCTGAAAGGAGACGGTTAGTGTAGAAATGTTTACACCACAATTACCCATTAGGTCTTGGCATATGCTTAAGTATGTCTAATTTTAGAATGCGTTAAGTAAATAGAGAGAAATGTCAAATATACGCTTGGTGAAGAACCTTTAGCAAAAACGAAAAACTTGTTTGGAAACTTTTATATAAACTTGTATAACCAGCCAAATAATTGTGTCTCATAGTATTGGTATAAGATCAGTCAGTTTGTCTGTAAACTATCACAACAAAACTTATACCCAGCTTCATAATTCCAGCTATTGTGTATGGCGTTATACATAGACAGATTGGTTGAAACCTTTCAAAACCAATAAGTTTAGTTTAATAATTCTGGTATTTGTGTACGGGATTATAGACGGTTTGTTTGCAAACCTTCATATTAACTTGTATAACCAGCCTAATTATATAACGTTTGTTTGGAAAGTGTATAACCAGCCTAATTATACTGGGGACTGTGTTCTGCGTTGAAGAAAGAACGTTTGTTTGGAAAGTGTATAACCAGCCTAATTATACTGGGGACTGTGTTCTGCGTTGAAGAAAGAACGTTTGTTTGGAAAGTGTATAACCAGCCTAATTATACTGGGGACTGTGTTCTGCGTTGAAGAAAGAACGTTTGTTTGGAAAGTGTATAACCAGCCTAATTATACTGGGGACTGTGTTCTGCGTTGCAGAAAGAACGTTTGTTTGGAAAGTGTATAACCAGCCTAATTATACTGGGGACTGTGTTCTGCGTTGCAGAAAGAACGTTTGTTTGGAAAGTGTATAACCAGCCTAATTATACTGGGGACTGTGTTCTGCGTTGCAGAAAGAACGTTTGTTTGGAAAGTGTATAACCAGCCTAATTATACTGGGGACTGTGTTCTGCGTTGAAGAAAGAACGTTTGTTTGGAAAGTGTATAACCAGCCTAATTATACTGGGGACTGTGTTCTGCGTTGAAGAAAGAACGTTTGTTTGGAAAGTGTATAACCAGCCTAATTATACTGGGGACTGTGTTCTGCGTTGAAGAAAGAACGTTTGTTTGGAAAGTGTATAACCAGCCTAATTATACTGGGGACTGTGTTCTGCGTTGAAGAAAGAACGTTTGTTTGGAAAGTGTATAACCAGCCTAATTATACTGGTGACTGTGTTCTGCGTTGCAGAAAGAACGTTTGTTTGGAAAGTGTATAACCAGCCTAATTATACTGGTGACTGTGTTCTGCGTTGAAGAAAGAACGTTTGTTTGGAAAGTGTATAACCAGCCTAATTATACTGGGGACTGTGTTCTGCGTTGAAGAAAGAACGTTTGTTTGGAAAGTGTATAACCAGCCTAATTATACTGGTGACTGTGTTCTGCGTTGAAGAAAGAACGATTGTTTGGAAAGTGTATAACCGACCTAATTATACTGGTGACTGTGTTCTGTGTTGAAGAAAGAACGATTGTTTGGAAAGTGTATAACCGACCTAATTATACTGGTGACTGTGTTCTGCGTTGAAGAAAGAACGTTTGTTTGGAAAGTGTATAACCAGCCTAATTATACTGGGGACTGTGTTCTGCGTTGAAGAAAAAACGTTTGTTTGGAAAGTGTATAACCAGCCTAATTATACTGGTGACTGTGTTCTGCGTTGAAGAAAGAACGTTTGTTTGGAAAGTGTATAACCAGCCTAATTATACTGGTGACTGTGTTCTGCGTTGAAGAAAGAACGTTTGTTTGGAAAGTGTATAACCAGCCTAATTGTACTGGGGACTGTGTTCTGCGTTGCAGAAAGAACGTTTGTTTGGAAAGTGTATAACCAGCCTAATTATACTGGGGACTGTGTTCTGCGTTGAAGAAAGAACGTTTGTTTGGAAAGTGTATAACCAGCCTAATTATACTGGGGACTGTGTTCTGCGTTGAAGAAAGAACGTTTGTTTGGAAAGTGTATAACCAGCCTAATTATACTGGTGACTGTGTTCTGCGTTGCAGAAAGAACGTTTGTTTGGAAAGTGTATAACCAGCCTAATTATACTGGTGACTGTGTTCTGCGTTGAAGAAAGAACGTTTGTTTGGAAAGTGTATAACCAGCCTAATAGTTCTGGTTTCTGTTTTCGACATCAAAAAAATACAGTTTGCAAACCTTCATATTAACTTGTATAACCAGCCTAATTATACTGGTGACTGTGTTCTGCGTTGAAGAAAGAACGTTTGTTTGAAAAGTGTATAACCAGCCTAATAGTTCTGGTTTCTGTTTTCGACATGAAAGAGATACAGTTTGCAAACCTTCATATTAACTTGTATAACCAGCCTAACTATACTGGTGACTGTGTTCTGCGTTGAAGAAAGAACGTTTGTTTGGAAAGTGTATAACCAGCCAAATAGTTCTGGTTTCTGTTTTCGACATCAAAGAAATACAGTTTGCAAACCTTCATATTAACTTGTATAACCAGCCTAATTATACTGGTGACTGTGTTCTGCGTTGAAGAAAGAACGTTTGTTTGGAAAGTGTATAACCAGCCTAATAGTTCTGGTTTCTGTTTTCGACATCAAAGAGATACAGTTTGCAAACCTTCATATTAACTTGTATAACCAGCCTAATTATACTGGTGACTGTGTTCTGCGTTGAAGAAAGAACGTTTGTTTGGAAAGTGTATAACCAGCCTAATAGTTCTGGTTTCTGTTTTCGACATCAAAGAGATACAGTTTGCAAACCTTGATATTAACTTTTATAACCAGTCTAATTATACTGGTGACTGTGTTCTGCGTTGAAGAAAGAACGTTTGCTTGGAAAGTGTATAACCAGCCTAATAGTTCTGGTTTCTGTTTTCGACATCAAAGAGATACAGTTTGCAAACCTTCATATTAACTTGTATAACCAGCCTAATTATACTGGTGACTGTGTTCTGCGTTGAAGAAAGAACGTTTGTTTGAAAAGTGTATAACCAGCCTAATAGTTCTGGTTTCTGTTTTCGACATCAAAGAAATACAGTTTGCAAACCTTCATATTAACTTGTATAACCAGCCTAATTATACTGGTGACTGTGTTCTGCGTTGAAGAAAGAACGTTTGTTTGGAAAGTGTATAACCAGCCTAATAGTTCTGGTTTCTGTTTTCGACATCAAAAAAATACAGTTTGCAAACCTTCATATTAACTTGTATAACCAGCCTAATTATACTGGTGACTGTGTTCTGCGTTGAAGAAAGAACGTTTGTTTGAAAAGTGTATAACCAGCCTAATAGTTCTGGTTTCTGATTTCGACATGAAAGAGATACAGTTTGCAAACCTTCATATTAACTTGTATAACCAGCCTAACTATACTGGTGACTGTGTTCTGCGTTGAAGAAAGAACGTTTGTTTGGAAAGTGTATAACCAGCCAAATAGTTCTGGTTTCTGTTTTCGACATCAAAGAAATACAGTTTGCAAACCTTCATATTAACTTGTATAACCAGCCTAATTATACTGGTGACTGTGTTCTGCGTTGAAGAAAGAACGTTTGTTTGGAAAGTGTATAACCAGCCTAATAGTTCTGGTTTCTGTTTTCGACATCAAAGAGATACAGTTTGCAAACCTTGATATTAACTTGTATAACCAGCCTAATTATACTGGTGACTGTGTTCTGCGTTGAAGAAAGAACGTTTGTTTGGAAAGTGTATAACCAGCCTAATAGTTCTGGTTTCTGTTTTCGACATCAAAGAGATACAGTTTGCAAACCTTGATATTAACTTGTATAACCAGCCTAATTATACTGGTGACTGTGTTCTGCGTTGAAGAAAGAACGTTTGCTTGGAAAGTGTATAACCAGCCTAATTATACTGGTGACTGTGTTCTGCGTTGAAGAAAGAACGTTTGTTTGGAAAGTGTATAACCAGCCTAATTATACTGGGGACTGTGTTCTGCGTTGAAGAAAGAACGTTTGTTTGGAAAGTGTATAACCAGCCTAATTATACTGGTGACTGTGTTCTGCGTTGAAGAAAGAACGATTGTTTGGAAAGTGTATAACCGACCTAATTATACTGGTGACTGTGTTCTGTGTTGAAGAAAGAACGATTGTTTGGAAAGTGTATAACCGACCTAATTATACTGGTGACTGTGTTCTGCGTTGAAGAAAGAACGTTTGTTTGGAAAGTGTATAACCAGCCTAATTATACTGGGGACTGTGTTCTGCGTTGAAGAAAAAACGTTTGTTTGGAAAGTGTATAACCAGCCTAATTATACTGGTGACTGTGTTCTGCGTTGAAGAAAGAACGTTTGTTTGGAAAGTGTATAACCAGCCTAATTATACTGGGGACTGTGTTCTGCGTTGAAGAAAAAACGTTTGTTTGGAAAGTGTATAACCAGCCTAATTATACTGGGAACTGTGTTCTGCGTTGAAGAAAGAACGTTTGTTTGGAAAGTGTATAACCAGCCTAATTATACTGGTGACTGTGTTCTGCGTTGAAGAAAGAACGTTTGTTTGGAAAGTGTATAACCAGCCTAATTGTACTGGGGACTGTGTTCTGCGTTGCAGAAAGAACGTTTGTTTGGAAAGTGTATAACCAGCCTAATTATACTGGGGACTGTGTTCTGCGTTGAAGAAAGAACGTTTGTTTGGAAAGTGTATAACCAGCCTAATTATACTGGGGACTGTGTTCTGCGTTGAAGAAAGAACGTTTGTTTGGAAAGTGTATAACCAGCCTAATTATACTGGGGACTGTGTTCTGCGTTGAAGAAAGAACGTTTGTTTGGAAAGTGTATAACCAGCCTAATTATACTGGTGACTGTGTTCTGCGTTGCAGAAAGAACGTTTGTTTGGAAAGTGTATAACCAGCCTAATTATACTGGTGACTGTGTTCTGCGTTGAAGAAAGAACGTTTGTTTGGAAAGTGTATAACCAGCCTAATAGTTCTGGTTTCTGTTTTCGACATCAAAAAAATACAGTTTGCAAACCTTCATATTAACTTGTATAACCAGCCTAATTATACTGGTGACTGTGTTCTGCGTTGAAGAAAGAACGTTTGTTTGAAAAGTGTATAACCAGCCTAATAGTTCTGGTTTCTGTTTTCGACATGAAAGAGATACAGTTTGCAAACCTTCATATTAACTTGTATAACCAGCCTAACTATACTGGTGACTGTGTTCTGCGTTGAAGAAAGAACGTTTGTTTGGAAAGTGTATAACCAGCCAAATAGTTCTGGTTTCTGTTTTCGACATCAAAGAAATACAGTTTGCAAACCTTCATATTAACTTGTATAACCAGCCTAATTATACTGGTGACTGTGTTCTGCGTTGAAGAAAGAACGTTTGTTTGGAAAGTGTATAACCAGCCTAATAGTTCTGGTTTCTGTTTTCGACATCAAAGAGATACAGTTTGCAAACCTTCATATTAACTTGTATAACCAGCCTAATTATACTGGTGACTGTGTTCTGCGTTGAAGAAAGAACGTTTGTTTGGAAAGTGTATAACCAGCCTAATAGTTCTGGTTTCTGTTTTCGACATCAAAGAGATACAGTTTGCAAACCTTGATATTAACTTGTATAACCAGTCTAATTATACTGGTGACTGTGTTCTGCGTTGAAGAAAGAACGTTTGCTTGGAAAGTGTATAACCAGCCTAATAGTTCTGGTTTCTGTTTTCGACATCAAAGAGATACAGTTTGCAAACCTTCATATTAACTTGTATAACCAGCCTAATTATACTGGGGACTGTGTTCTGCGTTGAAGAAAGAACGTTTGTTTGAAAAGTGTATAACCAGCCTAATAGTTCTGGTTTCTGTTTTCGACATCAAAGAAATACAGTTTGCAAACCTTCATATTAACTTGTATAACCAGCCTAATTATACTGGTGACTGTGTTCTGCGTTGAAGAAAGAACGTTTGTTTGGAAAGTGTATAACCAGCCTAATAGTTCTGGTTTCTGTTTTCGACATCAAAAAAATACAGTTTGCAAACCTTCATATTAACTTGTATAACCAGCCTAATTATACTGGTGACTGTGTTCTGCGTTGAAGAAAGAACGTTTGTTTGAAAAGTGTATAACCAGCCTAATAGTTCTGGTTTCTGTTTTCGACATGAAAGAGATACAGTTTGCAAACCTTCATATTAACTTGTATAACCAGCCTAACTATACTGGTGACTGTGTTCTGCGTTGAAGAAAGAACGTTTGTTTGGAAAGTGTATAACCAGCCAAATAGTTCTGGTTTCTGTTTTCGACATCAAAGAAATACAGTTTGCAAACCTTCATATTAACTTGTATAACCAGCCTAATTATACTGGTGACTGTGTTCTGCGTTGAAGAAAGAACGTTTGTTTGGAAAGTGTATAACCAGCCTAATAGTTCTGGTTTCTGTTTTCGACATCAAAGAGATACAGTTTGCAAACCTTCATATTAACTTGTATAACCAGCCTAATTATACTGGTGACTGTGTTCTGCGTTGAAGAAAGAACGTTTGTTTGGAAAGTGTATAACCAGCCTAATAGTTCTGGTTTCTGTTTTCGACATCAAAGAGATACAGTTTGCAAACCTTGATATTAACTTGTATAACCAGCCTAATTATACTGGTGACTGTGTTCTGCGTTGAAGAAAGAACGTTTGTTTGGAAAGTGTATAACCAGCCTAATAGTTCTGGTTTCTGTTTTCGACATCAAAGAGATACAGTTTGCAAACCTTCATATTAACTTGTATAACCAGCCTAATTATACTGGTGACTGTGTTCTGCGTTGAAGAAAGAACGTTTGTTTGAAAAGTGTATAACCAGCCTAATAGTTCTGGTTTCTGTTTTCGACATCAAAGAAATACAGTTTGCAAACCTTCATATTAACTTGTATAACCAGCCTAATTATACTGGTGACTGTGTTCTGCGTTGAAGAAAGAACGTTTGTTTGGAAAGTGTATAACCAGCCTAATAGTTCTGGTTTCTGTTTTCGACATCAAAGAGATACAGTTTGCAAACCTTCATATTAACTTGTATAACCAGCCTAATTATACTGGTGACTGTGTTCTGCGTTGAAGAAAGAACGTTTGTTTGGAAAGTGTATAACCAGCCTAATAGTTCTGGTTTCTGTTTTCGACATCAAAGAGATACAGTTTGCAAACCTTCATATTAACTTGTATAACCAGCCTAATTATACTGGGGACTTGAGTCCTGCGTTAAAGAAAGAATGTTTGTTTGGAAAGTGTATAACCAGCCTAATAGTTCTGGTTTCTGTTTTCGACATCAAAGAGATACAGTTTGCAAACCTTGATATTAACTTGTATAACCAGCCTAATTATACTGGGTACTTGAGTCCTGCGTTAAAGAAAGAATGTTTGTTTGGAAAGTGTATAACCAGCCTAATAGTTCTGGTTTCTGTTTTAGACAAAAAAGGGAGGAAATTTGCAAACCTTGTATCACTAGCATATAGACTATAATACTGGGGAATTGTGTTCTGCGTTAAAGAAAGAACTTTTGTTTGGAAAGTGTATAACCAGCCTAATGATTATGGTTTCTGTTTTAGACAAAAAAGGGAGGAAATTTGCAAACCTTGTATCACTAGCATATAGACTATAATACTGGGGAATTGTGTTCTGCGTTAAAGAAAGAATGTTTGTTTGGAAACCTTCATATTAACTTGTATAACCAGCCTAGTTATACTGGGAACTGTGTTTTGCGTTAAAGAAAGAATGTTTGTTTGGAAAGTGTATAACCAGCCTAGTAATTCTGGTTTCTGTTTTCGACATCAAAGAAATACAGTTTGCAAACCTTCATATTAACTTGTATAACCAGCCTAATTATACTGGGAACTGTGTTTTGCGTTAAAGAAAGAATGTTTGTTTGGAAAGTGTATAACCAGCCTAATAGTTCTGGTTTCTGTTTTCTACATCAAAGAGATACAGTTTGCAAACCTTGATATTAACTTGTATAACCAGCCTAATTATACTGGGTACTTGAGTCCTGCGTTAAAGAAAGAATGTTTGTTTGGAAAGTGTATAACCAGCCTAATAGTTCTGGTTTCTGTTTTAGACAAAAAAGGGAGGAAATTTGCAAACCTTGTATCACTAGCATATAGACTATAATACTGGGGAATTGTGTTCTGCGTTAAAGAAAGAACTTTTGTTTGGAAAGTGTATAACCAGCCTAATGATTATGGTTTCTGTTTTAGACAAAAAAGGGAGGAAATTTGCAAACCTTGTATCACTAGCATATAGACTATAATACTGTCTAATTGTGTTCTGCGTTATAGAAAGAACTTTTGTTTGGAAAGTGTATAACCAGCCTAATAATTCTGGTGATAGTTCTGCCTTAAAGAAACGTTTGTTTGGAAAGTGTATAACCAGCCTAGTAATTCTGGTGACTGTTCTGTGTTAAAGAAAAAAGGTATGTTTGGAAAGTGTAAAAGCAGCCCAATAATTCTGGTTTCTGTTCTCGACATCAAAGAGAGACAGTTTGTTAGTAAACTTTCACAATAACTTATATATCCTACCTAATAATTCTGGTAACTGTGTTCTATGTTACAGAGAGAACGTTTGTTTTGCAAAGCTGTATAACTTACCTAATTCCGTTAAGTTAATTAGAGCTTAGCTAGTGGAAACAATTCTCAATGATAAAAATTGAAACAGTTTACTCTTAATCTTACTACACATTAGTTTGTTAAGACAAACACATATTAGTAGCCAAGGACTGATGACAATGTCGTCGAAACTAGAGTGTTAGTTTTAATAAACAAATGTGTAGTGAGATTTAGAGTAAACTGTTTAAATGTTTACCTAGTAATTCTGGTTTCTGTGATCCCTGGGAAAAAATATCTCTGGTAAGAATTGAAGTATGTTCCTAAACTATATTCTTGACATGGATTTGAAGCTGTAGTTATTGGGTATATCAACGACTATAAGATGTGTTGCTTTTATCTAGAACATGATAAAACGTTGTTCAATAATTGGGGTTACATAACAGCTGATTTTTAAAATACGATGTTTTTCATGTCGGAATTTGTAGAAATGGTAGGATTAAAAACATACTGAATCGTAGATAGGCTAGTAATCGTAGACTTAAATTGTTCAAATTGAACTACAGAAGTAGTAACAAACAATTTGAAAGTTATGTAACGATTGGATAGTAAATTATTCATTGTATAGTACCGCAAAAGCGATAGTATAGTACCGTGGTAACGTACGTGAACATCAGTTTTACTTACGAAAAGTTTGAGATTTGTAAACCCCATAGGAATGATAAAGTAAGGGCTTTCTTCCTCACAAAACGTCGTGTTATATGTACTGTAGTAAGACTTGATGGAAATGGTATAAGCAGTGGAACATATGAAGTACTGACTCAATATATCTGCTTACGTAAAAGCCGGTATTATGTCTTGCTTCCATTATAGTAAAGCCGTCAGCGTATGTGTTGGAGGAATGGTGTACGGTACATTGGAATAACAGAATTATTGTTTAAATGGAGTGGCAGTCTTGAGAGATTAGCCATGTCATCTGACTTACGCAACATCTGAGACCGGCTGCCATACGCGTGGCAGCGGTGTGAGGGAAGATAGCAATGTATCAGACAGACAGCAGCTAGCATGTGAACATTCAGAGCGGTGGCCTAGATAATGAGCCGAGCGGGTTTTTCTGTGTTATTAACGGCACCGATTTAAAAGTCGATGGGGCGTGGGATTGTACGTTTGGAGAACGTTCAAGTCTTGTCCTGAGGCAGGTGTTTGCCTCGGGTGCTGCTGGACCATGAGAGACATTTGTATTGCAAGATATGCTGAACTCTCAGGGCTACGCGGAAAATAGTCTTGTACTATTTCTGTTAAAACTGAACAGTTTTGTTGTCGAATTGTAAATGCCGAGGCTCTAAATACTGAACCTTTACGTTTCCCTCCCAAGATATGCTGCTGCCAGCATCAATGCCGCGGTTGTCTCGCCCTCTTAGATACTGATATCACTGGTCCTGAGCACTTCTAGACAAGCGGGCGAAACTATAGTGTCTGGTTGGAGTATCGTCTCGTCTTAGGATCCGGTCAGAGACCCAGGCTTTATAGTAAGGGGATCGTCCTCCTAGATACTAATATCACTGGTCCTGAGCACTTCTAGACAAGCGGGCGAAACAATAGTGTCTGGTTGGAGTATCGTCTCGTCTTAGGATCCGGTCAGAAGTTCAGGCCTTATAGTAAGGGCTTCGACCTCCTAGATACTGATATCACTGGTCCTGAGCACTTCTAGACAAGCGGGCGAAACTATAGTGTCTGGTTGGAGTATCGTCTCGTCTTAGGATCCGGTCAGAGACCCAGGCTTTATAGTAAGGGCTTCGACCTCCTAGATACTGATATCACTGGTCCTGAGCACTTCTGGACAAGCGAGAGAAACTATAGTGTCTGGTTGGAGTATCGTCTCGTCTTAGGATCCAGTCAGAGGCCCAGGCTTTATAGTAAGGGCTTCGACCTCCTAGATACTGATATCACTGGTCCTGAGCACTTCTAGACAAGCGGGCGAAACCATAGTGTCTGGTTGGAGTATCGTCTCGTCTTAGGACCCGGTCAGAGACACAGGCTTTATAGTAAGGGCTTCGACCTCCTAGATACTGATATCACTGGTCCTGAGCACTTCTAGACAAGCGGGCGAAACCATAGTGTCTGGTTGGAGTATCGTCTCGTCTTAGGACCCGGTCAGAGACACAGGCTTTATAGTAAGGGCTTCGACCTCCTAGATACTGATATCACTGGTCCTGAGCACTTCTAGACAAGCGGGCGAAACTATAGTGTCTGGTTGGAGTATCGTCTCGTCTTAGGATCCAGTCAGAGGCCCAGGCTTTATAGTAAGGGGTTCGTCCTCTTAGATACTGATATCACTGGTCCTGAGCACTTCTAGACAAGCGGGCGAAACCATAGTGTCTGGTTGGAGTATCGTCTCGTCTTAGGATCCAGTCAGAGGCCCAGGCTTTATAGTAAGGGGTTCGTCCTCTTAGATACTGATATTACTGGTCCTGAGCACTTCTAGACAAGCGGGCGAAACCATAGTGTCTGGTTGGAGTATCGTCTCGTCTTAGGACCCGGTCAGAGACCCAGGCTTTATAGTAAGGGCTTCGACCTCCTAGATACTGATATCACTGGTCCTGAGCACTTCTAGACAAGCGGGCGAAACCATAGTGTCTGGTTGGAGTATCGTCTCGTCTTAGGATCCGGTCAGAGGCCCAGGCTTTATAGTAAGGGGTTCGTCCTCTTAGATACTGATATTACTGGTCCTGAGCACTTCTAGACAAGCGGGCGAAACCATAGTGTCTGGTTGGAGTATCGTCTCGTCTTAGGACCCGGTCAGAGACCCAGGCTTTATAGTAAGGGCTTCGACCTCCTAGATACTGATATCACTGGTCCTGAGCACTTCTAGACAAGCGGGCGAAACCATAGTGTCTGGCTGGAGTATCGTCTCGTCTTAGGATCCGGTCAGAGACCCAGGCTTTATAGTAAGGGGTTCGTCCTCTTAGATACTGATATCACTGGTCCTGAGCACTTCTGGACAAGCGGGAGAAACTATAGTGTCTGGCTGGAGTATCGTCTCGTCTTAGGATCCGGTCAGAAGTTCAGGCCTTATAGTAAGGGGTTCGTCCTCTTAGATACTGATATCACTGGTCCTGAGCACTTCTGGACAAGCGGGCGAAACCATAGTGTCTGGTTGGAGTATCGTCTCGTCTTAGGATCCGGTCAGAGACCCAGGCTTTATAGTAAGGGGATCGTCCTCCTAGATACTGATATGACGGGTCGTAGCCTCAAGTACTCATCTCGGGCTTGACGCTCATCATTCAATCATGGGTCACGAGTTTGAGGTCATGTTTCTACTTTTGGTGACGCCACAAAGAATTCGTTCTGACGACGAGCTCAAGCAGGACGCGCCACAGCGCGGCGGTCTGTTGGTGGAGGAAGCTTGTCTAGTCCAAAACAAAAATGTATCCTGATGACATTGCAAGTAGTTCTGATGATGACGAACTTCTTGTCCTTAACACACTTTCTTCAAGGAAGAGAAATAAGTTGTCGACTTTCATAACTACTTTTGTCCCTCTAAAGTACAAAACGTAAAACTTTAAAAGACGTAGGTAATTGGATGACCTGATATAAAAATATTCCTTGAATTAAATACACGTGTATTCGCCATTAAATTATTTTTATTTTTATACTTATATATGAGAATCATTAGGACTAGACACGGAAATGTTTACACTTAGGAACTCTTTCCTTCCGTTTGCTTTCCTTGTTCGACTCTTACAGAAGCATCTAATAAATCTCTGAATGCTTTTAAAGATTTGCTGTTAATGGTTACTCTTACCTCAACCACAGTATTACCCTTCGATTTAAAGGTTGCCGTTAATGGTTTCTCTTACCTCAACCACAGTATTACCCTTCGATTTAAAGGTTGCCGTTAATGGTTTCTCTTACCTCAACCACGGTATTACCCTTCGATTTAAAGATTTGCAGTTAATGGTTTCTCTTATCTCAACCACAGTATTACCTTTCGATTTAAAGGTTGCCGTTAATGGTTTCTCTTACCTCAACCACAGTATTACCCTTCGATTTAGAACGCCGTTTTGTGGATTATAAAACTTAAGGCTGTAAATTATTAATTGTTCAATGTTCGGCATCAGTTCTCTGAAGAAAATTACAACATCCAGCCTGCCTATAGCGTCTTCGAGTGATCCCTCTGCCTGGCCGCCTTCGTTTGGCATGAGGATTTTATCTTGTGTGTTACAAATATCGCAGGAGCAACGCGGTCAGATCACGAAGTATTCGGAGTGCAATATTTTTCTTTACCATGAACGAGTGAAGACAATGACTAGGGAATAAAACCAGCAACTACAGGTTTGGAGCTGTTGCTCCTCTTTCATACCACTAGGGTACTTCCTTTGACCAGATCATGTTTTGCATATTACGGCTAGAAAAAAACACCAGAAGCTTTTGCTATAGGCCTAAGTATTATTAGATACAGAATTGAATCCAAAGTTTTTATCAAAGTGATTTATGATCGATAAATACATTTTTTTAAATACTAGGCCGTATATAGCTTTTAATATGTAACACGTCTTACGCATTTCAAGTCTCCCAGTACCACCCGATTTTGACCTGCTGGTCGTCCCATTTATTATACCATCGAGACAGAGTGGACAAGTATCGGATTTGCGAGGTCAAAGCGATGGAGGCGGGTCTGAAGATAGATATGGCCTGTCAGGAGTCGGAAGTCAGTTGTGGACAGCAGGGGGTCGTGACTGCTAAGTGACGCCCAGTGCTTTTCTCTGCTTGCTATCTCGTGCCTTTGTTATATGTGGTGTTTCAAGGTTGCACCGATGTTTGGTAGAGGTGGGGCTGGTTTCCGTGTTCGATTGTTTCATCTGTGCCCCATTTGGAGTCGAGGTTATCTGATCTTTCATGCCCGCAATTTCGACATGACTCGGGATCCATTTAAGGCTTACTGACCAGATTCTTTTACAGAAGGTGGGAGATAGCTTCTCGGCAACGGAATAAGTTTGGGCAGTCTGTTGGATTATTGTCGGTTATGGCAGTTTTGGAATCTATAGACACGTTGGGGACTCGCTTGCTAGGTGTGAGCAGCTAGTGGTTCAGCAGCCAGTCGCACTGTCGTTACTTCTCTGTCAAAATTACTCGTGTTCGCCCCGATGCGACGCCCCGGCTGATTTCAAACAACCTGAAGAAAGCTCCTGCGCCAGCTCTAATGGAATCTAGTTTAGAGCCATCGGTGTAGAGGTGGAGCCAGCCAGGTTCAGGATATAGAGTATGTATTTCCTCAAGAGCAGAAGTTTTCATGGAGCACAAGCTGCTTGGGAATGCTAAAGCTTAGCAGTGATAAACGCTGCAGTACTAAAAAAACGTAGGTGCAATATCTACGGTTTCTTAACATACATAGTCAGAAGTAGGGTTAATTTGCTTCAAGCTGTTTCAATGACATTTATGTAATGTTTTTTCTATTGAAAAAATCAGAAATTATGAACAGATAAATTTTACTATTTAAAATTGTAGGCTATTTCTTTTAGCTCTCTAATTTCATTTCTAAAAATGTTTTCCGAGTGTGAAATTTTTGAACAGAAGTAATAATTTACTTTATTAAGAAATATGAAATAAATAATATAGTTTGAAATTTTAAAATATAAAAAAAATTGTTAAAGTACCACGTTGCTGTCTATGACTTAGACGTGGTTGCACTCTAACGGCAAATGAATGAACTAAGACAGTGACATTTAAGATAATCAAGCACTCTAGGTTTGACGAGTGGAACTATTAACAATGGTGGTTTGCATGTCATTGGTGAATCCATGCACAGCTTATGAGTTAGTTTTTCTTTTTTTTTTGTATTACAAAAATATAAATTGATTTTTATGTATTTTAAATTTTAATCGATAAAGTAGTTTGTTTTAAATAGATACTCTTAAAATAAAAATAATTATTATGAAATTATATCTTTCTTTTAAAAAATAGAAACTGCTGGAATTATTCCTTTATATTCCAAAGACTAAATTATGAATTTTATATAATTTTTTAAACCGCCATTTCTGTTTTTTGTGAAACAATAATATTTCGTAAACTCGTGTTGGTTGTTTGACTTCGTATTATTCTACTTTTTCATAATGCATAAATTCTTTTTCATACTATATTAAAAAAAAAAAAAAAAAATTAAAACTGGTCTTATTAGTTTGTTGCCATCTGGACTTTGTCTGTAAATGTATACATGTCTTTGTCAGTTGTTAATAATGCTGTGTCATCTGCAAACATTGCTGTGGTCACTTCGGGGGTGGTTGGAGTATCGCAGGTGTAAAGTAGGTAGCGTACTGGACCCAGTAGAATACCTTGGAGTACTCATGCTTTGATTTCTTTAATTTCGGAATATTCCTCTGAATGTTGATCCTGAATGTTCTGCCTGTTATATATGATGTTTACAATGAAACATACTCCTCTGGGACACATCTTATTTAATTTATGGATCAGGCCTTCATGCCATACCTTATCTAAGGCTTGGGCCACATCTAGAAATAATGTAGTCAAAATCTATTTATCTTCCAAGGCTCATTCTATTATATCCATTATTTTATGTACTTAATCTATTTTAGAATGTTTTTCTTTGAATCCAAACTGGTATTCTGGAATCAGATAATTTTTCTCTTTGACTGGTTTAAGCCTTCTCAGTAAGAGCTTTTCAAATAGCTTAGAAATAGTAGGAAGTAGCGATATCGGTCTATATGACGTAATATCATTAGGCGATTTTTCTGGTTTTGGAAACATTACAACTTTTGCTACCTTCCACATATCTGGCACACTTAATGAGTCTAAATGCTGCATTAATAAGGTAAGTAAGCATGACTACTCCTTTTCTTGGGAGCTCCTTCAATATCTGTCTGGTGGATGAGATCAAATCCTGGGGCTTTTTTGGAAGCCGAATTTCTTGATGCACTTCCTTTGTGGTATTTCTTCTAACATTATATTGCTACTATCACTCAATTCATAATCGTTAATCAGTTTGTTTTGCTGGAATATATCTGCTAAGTGTTTTGCGAATAAGTCTGCTCTTTGTTTATCATTTTTTACCCAACATCCATTGTCTTTCCTGATTGGTGGTACTGAAATAATTGGCTTCTTGTTTTACTGGGTGACTCTCCAAAGGAGATAATTTGTTTTCATCGTTATGTCCATTTTCTTGAAATAAAAGTTTACAGAATCCTGTTTGAGGTTCCGGATTTTCATTTATTATTGATTTTTTAAAATTTTAAATGATTTTGTATACTGGATCTGTGGAGTGCTGCCATTTTCTTCTTTTCTTTCTTTTTTCTAAAACTAGTTTACTTCCTTTATTTCTTCTGCGTAGTTGTTTCCTTTAGTAATATAATTAGTATCTCGTGTTATTATATGTAGCAGTTTGTATAATCACCAAAAATTGTTTACATTCTTTGACAAGTTGCTCTTTGGCTTTCAATTGGACATTTAGTTTCATTTTATTTTGTAGATTCTCTCTGAAGCTATTAATATCTGTGTTTTTGTTCACCAAATATAGCCTAATCTCTATCTTGATGATTTTTTTACTCAACATTAATATCACTGTTGAGTGATCTGAATTTAAATCCAAATTTCCTTCAATGTCTATGAAATTTGCTGATACTATTCTGGTTATGAAAAAAACCAAAAGCTCAGATATTTTATTCTTATCTGTTGGCCAGTATGTGGGTTTTCCTGTCTAATGAAAATCAGAACTTAATTCTTTAGTTGCTGTTCTTAACTCCTTACTCTTAGTTGTTGGCAGTCTTTCTCCACAGTACACATCTTTGGCTTTGTAATCGCCACCAAGTACACATCTTTCCCTGACTTTTTGGAGGATTTCCTAATAATCAGATGTTTTTTAATTGTGTCTAAGAGGACAATATCTTGCTCCTACTATCAGATTTTGCTTAGTAGGCTCTATACACACTAAGGTTAGCAGTATTTTTTCAGTCTAAAGATGATAACCTTCGTAATATTTTATTGATTTTTTATTTGTAATGTAGGATTGATAAATTTTTAAACCTTTTATCTTAAGATATGACTCTTTTGTGAAATGTGTTTCCGATATCAGATTTTTATTTGGTTAGAAATACTTCAATCTCTTCCTTTTTGTTTAAAACTCCGTTGGCATTCCAAGTAGCTATCCTTAGGTCTCCCCTGTCCATCATTAATTATAACATTTTGAAATAACTCTAGTATTTCTGGTTTCCAGAGGGTCAAGTCTAGTATTAACTTGAGTAATCATTTCCATCATGTTTTGTAACATAATTTTTTATGGCTAAATATTGGTTTCTATTTGACACAAAATTTCTTTGCTGTTGAAGGTTTGGTAAATGATTAATTTCACTTATTCTTGGCAGCCCTCTGGTTACTTCACATCTTCTGTAGTTTGCAGGTTGATGTTCTGAGCAATTAGCACATTGAGATAGTACCTCTTTCGACTTTATACAGTGTGCCAATAGATGATGTCCTGCACACCTATTACAAATGGGATCACTTCCACAAAATATTTGAGTATGTTCATGTCTCTGGCATTTCTTACATTGTTTAAAGAAATATATCAATCACACTTTAAAGGACAACTTATTGAAGAATCTGAAATTGGTTCTGGAAACATTAATAAGTAACCTGGGTTGAGAGTATAGATTTGGAAGAGATTGAATTATGGGATGCAATAACTAGTGGTCTCCTCTGATGGGGTGGATGGGAGGGGGTTTAGAAGCTAATTTACACCCTCCAGGTAAAACTTTCATAATAAATACCATTTAAGGCTTAAAAGGTTGAAAAATAGGCTAAATCACTTGAACTTCTTTTTGATTTAAATATATATAGAAATTTAAACATCCGGATGAACGTCAAATTTTACTACAGCGTGGTTTCTATTTATAAAACATAACTAGAGGACGAGAAATAACAAGGTCTTGAAAGCAAAACCTAATTAAAATTCAATTTTCACAAAGTACCTACAGTAATTAAAAACATTAACTCTAAGAAACTCCTTTAAAAGTTCGTTCAGAGCCTCTACCTCTGTGTAAGCGATTCTCTTACTAAAACAAGTTCTTTTAGTCTCGCTTCTGAAGATTTATTTCTCAGATATGTGGCCATCACCAAACGAAGTTAAAGCACATTTAAATCTTTTATGGACATTGGATAATAATTTATTAACATTTTTCCATTTACTGACTGCTATTTTTATATGTAAAATATCTCTTTTCTTTTATATGAAAGTTTGAATTAATATGAAAGTTGTTTTAACAAATTAGGCTATTCAATAAAGCTTTGTAGACAATACAAAAATATAAAAGAAAATTGTTTATTTTTATTTAATTTTCCTTCTGGCTAAGTCACTGAGCTTGTATATTTGTATATTTTATGATGTGAAAGCTAAATTAAACAAATAAAAATAGATATTGAATTAAAACAAAATGAACCAACAACATAGAAATACTGTATTAGTTGATTATTAATTCTATACGTTTAGTTATTCAAAGCGCTACTAGATGGCAGGAGCTTGCTTATTATTAGAAAGACTGGTGTTTAGTTTACAGGAATTACGACAGATAGCGCGGCCAGTACTAACTTTGTGTTGAGTGCTGTGATATGTTGTATATTATGAACACTTGATGAGGAATCTGGTGTTATCTTATTTAAATTACACATATTACACATTATATATGCTTAATCTGAAATGTTTGTTTTGCTCGAAAGTTTTTAGGACCGTCAACAAATGAAGGATAGCCCCAAAACTGATAGTTTTCCAATAAACAGATTTACAGATTGTTCTGATATATTTAGCTTACCTGTGTATATATATATATATATATATATATATATATATATATATATATATATATATATATTTCAAATAGTTCTGTTTTAAAACGCGTGTGCGCTCAACACACACACACACACACACGCACTATGATTACACAAGCTACATTAGGGACTTAGTCCCTATTTTTTTTTCTTATTCCATCTTCAACTTGAGTTACAGTTTACACTCACTCACTTCGACTTTTGATAATACTGTATATGACAAACTTGCCTAGTAGTAGCTATGCCCTTATCTATTTTTAATGACGATGACCGTTTCGGGAGATATGTTCCACAGACATGTCAACTCAAACAGTAAATTACACCTTTGTTAATTTTGTTGTGCTGGTGTGAGGATAGGATAGTAAATCGCCATAGGATAAGATTTTGAGGTTATAATGACAAAAAGTGTTGTGAATTTTTAATGTAATTGTTAAGTATGCGTGTTGGATCTACCTTAGTTTCTATGTGTCGTTCTGTTCACTTGCGTCGAGTCGGCTTTTATTATTTAGTGTCTGAAGCGCTTGTAGGGTTGATGTTTTGTTTGTGTTAAGCAAAGTTTAATTGAGTGTTCTGGTTTGTGGGTGCTTTTCTGTGTCTCTGGTAACATATATAAAATGAGCTTCCAGTTTATGTAAAAACTTGGACAGTTATTAAGTTTATACCATTATTATTAGATATATACAAACCATCATCTACATATCTAAACCAATAACAGTTTTTATCAAACTTAATAACTATTGTAGATAAAATAAATGAGATAGATAAAAATATTTATTTTACTTATGAAATGGAGAAAAATGATAAGATCAACTTTCTAGAACAATTATAAGACATAATAATGAATTTGAATTTAACATATATCTTAAACCGACACAAACTAACCAAATTATACCTAATAATTCTAACTATCCTTATAATCAAAAAATGACTGCATTATACAATTTATTATATAGATTACATAAAATACCTATGAATAATGAAAACAAAATAAGAGAGAAAAACATTATCTAACAAATTGCAATTGAGAATGGCTATAAAAAGAAAACTGTTGATAAACTTAATTATAATATTTTAAAGAAACAAAATAATAATCTAATTTACAAAAATAATGATGAAAATGTCATATGGACTTCATTAACATTTTTTGGTAATGAAATAAAAAATATCACAAAATTGTTTAAAGGTAGCAACATAAAATTCACATATAATAATAAATAATAATAAATTAATAAATATAATGAATAATAATAATATTATTGATATGCATGAAAAAACGGTGTATATAAATTAGAATGTGATTATTGTAATAATGTTTATATAGGAAAACTAAGAAAAAACTTAAAGATAGATATAAAGAGCATTTTAATGCATATAAAAAGCCAGAAATTTATAAATCAAATTTTGCTAGTCATTGTATTAATAATAATCACTTATTTCCTAATATAGATAATATGATACTTGTAAAAGAAATTAAGAAAGGACTAAGAATGAATATTTATGAAGCTTTAGAAATACATAAATATAATACTAATAATTAGTTGATAAATGAACAAATACAAGTAAAATCTAAATTTGATAATATATTTAGTGTTTGTAATGTTAGGGCAGCAAAATAAAAGTTTAACAACATTGTAATTAATTTGGCATAGCTATTTATTTGATCTAATTTGCACATATGTTAATTTTAATTGTTTAATATTCCTGATGATGTTGGTACTGTTAGCCAACGAAAAGCTTTGAATTGTAAATTCAATTATAATTCTTGTATTTGTATTTTGACTTAGTTCTTTATATATATTTTTTTCCAGATGTAACTTCAAAGAGAAGAAACTTGCATATTGTGTTTAGTGAGATATAAAATGATTTCTACAATTCACGTAATGCTCTGACATTATTCACTTTGGCTGTCAGCACTGTAAACGATTGCGAGCCTATACATAGACTAAGGTATTATTGTAACATGTCATTGTGTACTGTTGATGAAAGTAAATCCAAAAGCTTTTTTCTGAGATTATCTCGGTAAAAATGTGATTTTGGAATTCGGTTGTTAAATTTGCATTAAGTTCATTTTATTAGTGTTTACACATGAACATTTATATAAATTTACTTTACGATATATATTAATTATATTCGGGGATGAACCTATTGTTAGTGTATACAGTGAAACAGTTTTACCTCTAAAACTAGCACAACTCTAATGCGAAAAGACGTAAAATGTTCGTAGATATTCGAGTACATTTTTCTGCTTTCCCTAACATCACAATATTTTCCTTTGTTGAAGCGTTTCGGAATGACTAGTTTCTAAAAACGTAATGTTTTTGACTCCATGTTTTTAGAATGGAGTCATTCTGAATCTCGTCAACAAAGGAAAATATTGTAATGTTAGGGAGGGCAGAAAAATGTACTCGAGTATATATAAATATTCCTGACTTAAGTGTAGATGAGTAAGATATTAATAAAATAATAATTAATCACTTTAGCATTAGTTTATGACTATCTGAAATTTAATTTTGTAGATTTGTGAAAAACTTTTTGTGACAGAACGTTTTCGATCGCTCCGTAGCGATCTTCATCAGTGTGTAAATTCACTGCTTGGAAAACCTAATCTAACAACTCCAAGTGGAAAATATAGACACTGACGAAGATTGACACGGAGCGATCGAAAACGTTTTTCAGTAAGATTTTACAAATTTTCAAAATAAAGTTCGGGTAGTAATAAACTAATTTAAAATTGATGAATTAAGTTTCACCAAACGTAATGGACTACAAAATTAAAAATATTAATATTAATAAATTCCCATTTTAAATTAAAAATTTTGGAAAATACTAAATAACTAATAGTGAGTGTTTACTTTAAGGTAAAGATGTGTAACTAGAATAGTATAAGTGCGTGAGGAGTTACCTGTGGTGCCGTTCAGAATGCTCTTAATCTTCTCGTCGTTCTCGGACGTGTCGGCGGACATTACTGCAACACAGAACCACCAACATTCACTATTGCGTACAATTATGCTTCTATTTAATATCATAACATTCATTATAAATAAATGTGTCAATGGAAATGTTTTAGATATGAATAAATCTTAACTTATTAAAAGCGAACATAAATACGGTGATAAGGCATTAGTTGAGTCTAACTAGAGATCCCCGCAGCGTGAACTAAGAAAAGGGCGTTATTCCAAACATGTGACATTCAGCCTTTTATATATTAGCTCACACTCTCCTGATATATATCTTTTACAAATTTTCATGCGTTAAAAAAATACGTTTTTATTTATCCAATTAAATTCAAATATATTTATAAAAAATCTATAGGGGATGACAATTGATGTTAATTCATGTTAAAAGTTCATCGCTTTTTGGAACTGATCGAATTTTCCATAGCTATAAATGATGTATATGAAAATCCTGTATTGTAGAATCTTAAATTGTTGCCATGGCTATTACACAATATCATAAATAATGCTGTAGGATTGAAAATGAATGAAAAGAATAAAATAAACAAACTTGATTGACGTTATCAAATCTTGCTTCTCAAAAGGACAATGTGAAAAGAACCTGCAACACAAGGCAAGGGACGAAAAAAAGGAAGCGAATAATAGTAACAAACAAAAACTATTCAGGAAATTGGATAATTGCAAGGAAATTCACTTTCTATTTTGTCACCTTAACATTGTTATTCTGATATATGCATATACATATTTATATTAATTGTAATTATAAAATAAATAGAAACTAAAATAAATTTTTCCTTTTTTTATTTAAGAAGGAATTGATTTGAAAACGTTTTTCTAATTATTTCTTTCTAATACAATTCCTTCGAATAGATCACACTCTCCCTTTATATATCTTGTTCAAATTTTCAATGGTAAATAAAATACTTTTTTATTTGTCTACTCAAGTTCAAATATATTTTTTTAAACTAATAGTGGACAACAATATTGTTAATATAGTTTTTCAAATATTTATTTATTAAATAAATTAAATTAATTATTTTACTTTTATATGGGAGAAAAACGTTTCACAAAAGGGGCAAGGTATGCAATGTAGTTATTTTTGTTTTATTTGGATTAAAATAAGTGATAAGATATAATTTCATAAAACAGTTGATTTTATGTTAGAGTATATGCGGTAGTACAGCTGTATAAATGCGTAGGTTATGTTACTTTATTTATAACAGTTATAATTGTTTAATAAAAAGTAGCAAACATAATTTTTTTTCTTTTATTATATTAGTGAACATTGATTCACTCGGTGTCTTTTCTCTACATTTGTTTAAAAAAATAGTTGTTTAAACAAATCGAATTTGGGCGATGAGCTTGCTTACGAGTTAAAACAGCTGTTCTACAATATTCACTCGCTTTAGGTTTGGTTATACATTATTTGTTGAAACTAATTAGATTTGCTTGAGGAGCTAGAGACATTCACGTGCGTTTATATTCAATTAAATAATTGTAGTACGTTTATTGAAGTATTAATTAACAAGTTTATCATCCTATGTACAATATTGAATATTAACACATTAACCTAACGATGTACAATTATTAAAGTAATATGACTTACGTGTTAAAACAGCTGTTCTACAATAAAACCTTTAACATAAAATCAGCTGTTGTATGAAATTATGTTACAAAATCGATTGTAATTTTTCACCCGGATATGAGACTAAAAAAAAATAACTAAATCATTTTTTATATCACGTTTTTAAAACGGACTTAAAAATATAAAATAACTTTTCATGGCTCTTCTACAATTTTAAGGAAGAAATTTTAATATTTTCAATTCACTATAATTTAATTAATTTACTCCTCATTAACTATCATGAATTGCCAGCACCCCACGTTTTTCCCGCCAAGTATTACAAATATATCCACAGACACTAACAATTCCCCATCGAAATTGTAGAAGGGCCATGAAAAATTATTTTATACTTTTTAGTCTGTTTTTAAAAACGTGGAATATTGAAAAAAATAATTTATTTAATTTATTATTGTCTGCTAATGTTTATGGCAATAAAATTCAGTACAAAACTGATTTTAAAGGTTTATTTTCAAGGTCGTGCATCAAAACATAATCTAATTAACTTAAATAGAATGTGCAATTGCAATGGCAGAACAATTTCAGTGATAATATTATTGTATAAAAAGGCGTGGTGAGAACTGATTAAAAATTACTAAAATGTTGAGGAACGCTGCCTTATGGAGAATTAGGGGGTAGATAACCCCTCATGACCAGCATAGGGTGTATGTCTACCCTGTATTCGTGAGTAGATTCTTCCCAACATTGAGCACGATCTGAGTTTTGCGTCTTTACTTAAAGGTCCTTAGTTAAAGTGAGTATAACTTCCTAGTGCCGAGGTTTAGGGATGGCAGGCAAAAAGTATCTCGGCAGGTTTAAAGGTAAAGTCGGTTTAACGAACGACTGGGTCACACCATTGCTGGTGACAACTTGTTAACTGATGTGTACAGTTTGATAGATATACAACAATTATCAGACGGAAACAACTCTTCACAGATTATCTTGCTATTATCTTTTGTTTACATTAAATATCTGAGATTCGTTTGAAATGATTTAATCGGGTTTTTAATGTAATTAGTTTTTTAATGTAATTAGTTTTAAACGTGAGTAATTATTATGAGGAATAGACAACTTGTTTACACATGGGAACATAGGCTATTAGATTTAGGCCAATAAAGACGCTACGTGCTTCAGAAGGCCGTAAGCGTTTGCACCTTGGTGTTAAGTAATGGCCGCTGTTTACAGACGTGATTTGCATCATAACCTAACCTAACCTAACTTAACCCGATGCTGGCTTCTCTGCAGAGCTTAATTAGGATCAGTAATAACATTAAAATCTGTGACTTGGCAAGTGCAGGAGATACGTGCCTTTCTAAAAACATCTATATGTTGATTGATTCATTAGTAATGGAAGGTTTTGTACGAGTCTTTACAAAAACGTAGAATGAAGTAGGTTTCAATAAGTTTTATTTTTTTTATTCTGCTCGTATAGAGCGGCCTTACTAAACTTAAATGTTTCTTATTTAACTATCACGGAGTAAGTGGAATTACCTGTTTTAAAACTGCCACAACGTATCATTAAATGATCACTGACGTCACCATGAAGACAGTAGAATACGTAATCGCCTTCCCTTCCTATTTAAAAATGAATTGATAACACTGAACAACACAAAAAGTGGTTACTAAATTTATGAAATTAGTATAAATTTGATAATAACATTTACTGGTCGTTAAAAACTCGTTTTCTATTTTTGTTAGTGCTACCAGTGAAAAAACATTCAAAAGATTTGTACAAGTTTCATGAAGATACGTATTTTAGGCTAAAACGTGTTTCAATGGGTTTAAAATAAACTTTTTTTTATAAGGGAATGACGTGAGTTTGGTTCACCCCAAGGGCTATGTCTAGTGTACTTTACAAAGCCTGGCTTCTCTTAGGGCTTTTCCTGAGGAGAGAACAACGAGAAGTAGTACCAATAAAGTCTTTTAGAATTAGGGGCTAAAGGAGATCTGTTCCAACGTTCACCCCAAGGGCTATGTCTAGTGTACTTTACAAAGCCTGGCTTCTCTTAGGGCTTTTCCTGAGGAGAGAACAACGAGAAGTAGGACCAATAAAGTCTTTTAGAATTAGGGGCTAAAGGAGATCTGCTCCAACGTTCACCCCAAGGGCTATGTCTAGTGTACTTTACAAAGCCTGGCTTCTCTTAGGGCTTTTCCTGAGGAGAGAACAACGAGAAGTAGTACCAATAAAGTCTTTTAGAATTAGGGACTAAAGGAGATCTGTTCCAACGTTCACTCCAAGGGCTATGTCTAGTGTACTTTACAAAGCCTGGCTTCTCTTAGGGATTTTCCTGAGGAGAGAACAACGAGAAGTAGGACCAATAAAGTCTTTTAGAATTAGGGACTAAAGGAGATCTGTTCCAACGTTCACTCCAAGGGCTATGTCTAGTGTACTTTACAAAGCCTGGCTTCTCTTAGGGCTTTTCCTGAGGAGAGAACAACGAGAAGTAGTACCAATAAAGTCTTTTAGAATTAGGGACTAAAGGAGATCTGTTCCAACGTTCACCCCAAGGGCTATGTCTAAATTTACTTACAAAGATGGGTTTCCTAAGGGGTCTCCTGAGGAAGGAAGAAAGAGATGCAATACCAGTAAAGGCTTTTAAAATAAGGGCCTAAAGAGAGCTTGGTTCCAACTTTTACTTCAAGTAAGATGTTCATATGTACTTTACAACCACTGGTCCTCCAAGGGCTTTTCCCAAGGAAAGAACAAAAAGATTTATTACCAATAATGGCTTTTAGGATAAGAACTTGAAGGAAGATAGGTTCAAACATTTACTTTGAGAAGTCCAGCTGTATTTTACAAAGACTGGCCTCTACAAAGGCTTTTCTTGAGGAATGGATAAAGAGATGTAGTCCAGATAAAGGCTTCTAGAGTAAGGGCCTAAAAGGAAGGTCGAATTCAATGATTGACTCAAGGAATATGTCTAGCTGTACTTTACAACGATGGGTGTACTAAGGATTCTTCTGAGGGAGGAAGAAAGAGATCCAATGTCAATAAAGGCTTTTAGAATGAGGGGGTAAAAGGAAGCTCGAAATTAACGCTTGCGTCAAGGGATAATTGTACCTGTACTTTAAACGATGGGTGTTCTAAGGGTTTTCCTGAGGGAAGAAAGAGATCCAATGTCAATAAAGGCTCTTGAAATGAGGGCCTAAAAAAAGCTCGAACTCAACGTTTGCCTCAAGGGAGATGTCTAGATGCCCTTACAAAAAACGGCTTCTCAAAGGGATTCTCCTTGGTTTTTCCAGGGAACAAAGAGACGAACAGTCTAGCTCTGATACCAAACTATTGGACACAGGTTTTATTTAATGTCATAGATTTCTAATATCTATAAGAAACTATTGATTTACCTTTTTTGTTGCTTTCCTTTAAGCAAAGATATAGATTTAGGTTAATGTTTAAATAACCATTGTTGTGACTCCATTGTATCATTTGGAATGTCGGATAGAGACTCCTATCTGTCCCCAATAAAGAGTAGTTCTACTTCGCGGAGGAAATGCAAGCCGTATTCTTATGCGTCCTAGTAGCAGTCGTGCTAAGTTATATCTAACTCTCCCTCAGTGGAATGATAGAGAATATCTACGCTATGGATCCGTAAACGTGTTAGCTTCAGTTCTTTACCTTCCATGGTCATGTGACCTCTCCATAAGTAGGCCTTAATAATTGCGGTTCCTTGCAAAGTGTTGACATGCCCGAGATCATGTTTTGATATTTTGTTTACAGTCTCATAAACAGTATTGGAATTTTAAAAAAATTAAAAGGTATAATGAACAAAAGGGATTAACAGTCATCTCTGTGGTGGTCATCTACAGTGTATTATTGTGCAACTATAACAAACAATAGTGTCATCTTTTTTAATGA
>JBAIZL010000001.1:138823191-138838191 GCA_036971475.1 Prosapia bicincta | reverse complement strand
TTATAAATTTATGAGAAAAGAGTGTAAGAGTAATGTGACAATATCGATGAAGAAGGCAAGAGAGCGGACCGCCGCAGCTACCGGAGTGTCTCTACGGACTATTTCACGAATCAACAAGAGACTAGACGCTATAAGAGTAAGTGAAGATGACAAAAAATCTTTTTAACACTTCAAAAAAGTACTGGGCTGGACAATTTTGATGAATGTGTAGTTCGTAGAATGGTGCTAGAATTTTATTAACAGAAAGAAAGCTTGCAAAGGCAAAACTGTTGCCGAATGCAGTAAGAAAAAAAACTAAATTTTAAAGGAAGATTTGCCGATTTAACAAACTTTTAACTGTAGACATACATCACTTATAGAACTTCTTATTTCATCTAATAGAGCGCCTTCACGATGGTCGCGAGGACAATTGACGCAACCCGCATGACGGTAGACAATGTTTTTACTTAAGCTAGTACAGATAGGCCAGCTGAGCTGGATATACCTATACGTTTATACGTGCAGTTTTAGTTCAGAATTTATCAATGTGAACTTTCTGGTATATAGTCAGTGGCTACGGTTCTGGTTGACAATGGGCAAACTTTCCAAAACGAACGCTTCGTTTACACAATAAGTACGTTTTACGGGCAAATAATATATACTAAAGTGTACACATGTAAAACTGTAGCTCAGGTTGAAGATGGAAAGAGAACAATGTTTAAAGTTATCGTTTCAGTAATATTTTTGAATAAACCTAATCTTTTAAACGTATAACTTACCTTGACCGAATTACACGCATTTAAAGTTTTAAAACCTTAAACAGAACGTTTTATGTTTGTTTTACAATTAACGTGTGTCCTTGACACTAAATTCACCTTAAACCTAAAACAGTATTTCCATTTAAAAATTCCTAAATATATCTTCGATTAGAGTTGCTTACGATACCTACTACTCTGAAACCAGTCAGAAGTATTACCTATTATAGTATAACCTAAATCCAGTGCAGGTATAAACAATTATAGGTAGTACATAACCAATCTTATACCTAATCTTTCCGTCATTTATTTTTATTTTTCTTTATTAATTTTTTAGAATTTATTTGACGTTATTTGTGGTTTATGATTCATATTACTCGCGAAACCAATTATATGTATAACCAAATATAGGTAGCCTATAACGAATCTTATACCTAACCTTTCAGTTATCTATTCATTAGTTCTTTATTAATCTTTAAGAATTTATTTAATATTACATGTTGTTATTTATTCTTACTACTCGTATAACTAGTTATAGGTATAACCAAACTGTACCTAACCTTCCTGTCATCTATTTATATTATTCTTTTAGGATTTTCTAGCACTGAATTTATGTTACCGTTGTTTAGGTTTATCATTATAAATAATTATAGGTATAACCAATCTTACACCTAGCCTTTCCGTTATCTATTCATATAATTATTTATTAATTTTTTAGAATATATTTATCGTTACATGTTGCTTACGATTCTTATTACTCGTATAACTAGTTACAGGTATAACCAATCTGTACCTAACCTTCCTGTCATCTATTTATATTATTCTTTTAGGATTTTCTAGCACTGATTTTATATTACCGTTGTTTAGGTTTATCATTATAAATAATTATTGGTATAACTTTCCTGTCATCTATTTATATTATTCTTTTAGGATTGTCTAGCACTGATTTTATGTTACCGTTGTTTAGGTTTATCATTATAAATAATTATTGGTATAACTTTCCTGTCATCTATTTATATTATTCTTTTAGGATTTTCTAGCACTGATTTTATGTTATCGTTGTTTAGGTTTATCATTATAAATAATTATTTGTATAACCTTCCTGTCATCCATTTTTATTATTCTTTTAGGATTTTCTAGCACTGATTTTATGTTACCGTTGTTTAGGTTTATCATTATAAATAATTATTTGTATAACTTTCCTGTCATCTATTTTTATTATTCTTTTAGGATTTTCTAGCACTGATTTTATGTTACCGTTATTTAGGTTTATCATTATAAATAATTATTGGTATAACCAATCTTACACCTAACCTTTCCGTTATATATTCATATAACTATTTATTAATTTTTTACAATATATTTAACGTTACATGTCGTTTACGATTTTATTACTCGTATAACTAGTTACAGGTATAACCAATCTGTACCTGTCAATCTGTTCTGTCAGGTATCCTTCCTGTCATCTATTTCTATTATTCTTTTAGCATTTTCTAGCACTGATTTAACGTTACCGTTGTTTAGGTTTATCATTATAAATAATTATTTGTATAACCTTCCTGTCATCCATTTTTATTATTCTTTTAGGATTTTCTAGCACTGATTTTATGTTACCGTTATTTAGGTTTATCATTATAAATAATTATTGGTATAACCAATCTTACACCTAACCTTTCCGTTATATATTCATATAACTATTTATTAATTTTTTACAATATATTTAACGTTACATGTCGTTTACGATTTTATTACTCGTATAACTAGTTACAGGTATAACCAATCTGTACCTGTCAATCTGTTCTGTCAGGTATCCTTCCTGTCATCTATTTCTATTATTCTTTTAGCATTTTCTAGCACTGATTTAATGTTACCGTTGTTTAGGTTTATCATTATAAATAATTATTGGTATAACCTTCCTGTCATCTATTTATATTATTATTTTAGGATTTTCTAGCACAGATTTAATGTTACCGTTGTTTAGGTTTATCATTATAAATATTTATATAACCAATCTTATATCTAACCTTCCGTTATATATTCATATAAATGTTTATTGATTTAACATTAAACGATGTTTACGATTCATATTACTCGTATAACCAATTATTAATTGTTTATGAATCCTATTATAACCAACTATATGTATAACCAAACTTATACTTGAACTGTATGTCGTCTATTTATAATAATATATATTTATTTTCCAGCACTGATTTAATGTAATTTATTATTCTTATTTAGTCAATTATAGACAAAGCTAAACCTATACTTAATCTCTCCGTATATATATATATATATATATATATATATATATATATATATATATATGTGTGTGTGTGTGTGTGTGTGTGTGTGTGTGTGTGTGTGTATGTGTGTGTGTGTGTGTGTGTATAAAATAATCTTAATTGCTTTAGTTATTCTTTATTTACGATTCTTATAGGTACTGGATAACCAATTGTTTCCCTAACTTCTCTAATCTCACGTACCTTGACGTAAAACCTCACACTTATATCTGAAGACGCAGTCTTTCAGCAACTCCACGACTTTGTCCCTCAACACCTGCACGGTTGTCTCGTGGATAGCGACCGTTTCCATGGCTGAAGCTACCGGTGTGTCACGGCAATCACTATCACTATCAAAGTCTTGCGGAATAGAGCGAGCATTAAGTGCGTCTTGTCGTTCTGAAGCGAGCTCGACTGAGGTGGTAACTAATTCGAGAGCAAGCGATAATTGGACTATACAGCGTATTACGTAACTTTGGTTATCGCCAATATCGGTCTTGTATTATCAACGTCTGATAACAACATCCTACCTCTCTAGTCAAAGTAATAATTAGTCAAAACAGATTTCAAACACTGTAGTTGGGGTGAGTTTATTATGTGAGGCTTCCCTTGTAAAGTGGTGTGTGATTCACTTTGCGCAGTGAATGCATTCGCTTCAAAGGAATGTAGCTCGTATCTTACAGTTAGCATCGCCCGTTTCCCTATTTGGCCTTCTTACTGGCAAGAGTGTTGCTCTTGAACGTCTTTCAAGTCGAATTTGCTTTTTCATTCAAGAAAACATTATGCACACTATATTAACTCCCCTTCTCTGTGTCTGTATGCGCACTTGCTTGAGTAAGTGTATCTGTCTGTCTCTCTCTCTCTGGCGTATTTTGGAAATATTTCTAAAGGCTATATATTAGACAATTCGTCGTAATTAATGTCAAAACAAATATAAAATTAATATTTTATCAATTAGAATTATTTTAAAACAAAAAAGAAAGAACAATTTTATCAGTAGGCAAACATAAGTTTTAAAAAGTTATAAAAATACATTAAAAATTTTCCGCCAATAAAATGAGCTTTTTCACAGGTCATATTTATACGTAATCAACCAAGGGCGGCTTCAGGATAGACTTTCGGGGGGGGGGCACCATGGGAGGAAAACATGGGCCGGGTTTGGAGAGGAAAACTTTCAAAAATAAAGGCCAGGAAATAATACTTTAAGCTATTCTTGTACTTAAAAATTTGGGATTTTTTCATAAAAACATGCATTTTACCTGAATTTACATAGATGTAGGTCTACAGAAGACGATAGCTGCACATAGAAAATATTGTTAAACTTTGATCGTTTCATCAAACTGCTTGGTCTGACAAGGACGACGCGGAGTCGTAGTACACAGACTGTTGGTACAGCCGAACCGGTACGGAAATAGTGCGCGTCTTGTAATACGCCAGTGTTGTCTATGCTGGATGGAACTATCAATGTTATCAGATGAATATCTACGCCTAAAATTATATAAATGTAAAAACAATATACATTGCTCTAACATAAAAGTCAAATTAAAAATACACTTTTATAAGTAAACTGAGATAAATTTAAATGTAATCGGAATATGAAAAATATTTCTAAAAAAAAAAATAATACCCAAATTTTTGGGGTAAGGCGATCGCCCGTACAGCCCCTCTCCTAGGGGCCACCCTTGTAACCCCTTTTCATGTTTCTGCTAGTACATAATACTTGAAGCATCTTCCTTTTCGTTCTTCTTCAGGTTTTTAGAGGACCTGAGAGTTTCGCTTAATCGATACCGCATGAGTGTGTGAAGTGACCTTGTGTTCATGAAAACATTAAGATTATCGTTATTGGGATGTTTTCGAAATAAAATGGTTCTGGGATTGGCATAAGAAACAAGCTGGCTTTTGTAAATATCTAGGAGCCACGTAGTCCTACATTTTCCACTCCTCAAGTCTGTGGGAGTACAAGGAGGAGATGAAGCTGCCCTGATTTTTGGAGGGATAGTAGAATCATTGGTCTTATAGGTAGGAGTGATTCTCTGTACAGTAGTCACAGAATAATACTAAGTGGGAGAGAAAAGGGGCTAGATAATATTGTTTAGGAAGAATCTGTCTGCGGAAGGACCTGGCCTTGGGGACAAAACAATAAACCTAGATGCCTTTACGCAGCGGATTTCGTTAATGGAACGTAAAACAGAAAACCAATTATATCCGGGTGTGTGTTTTAGGGAGTCAAATGGAACACGCAGCTGTAAACGCAAGTTTCTGGCAAGTTCTTTCAAAACGTTTACTGACGTCACGTGTTTCCTTGTGGTGCCAGGAAATTGTCTTGCTTTACGACCAGTAAATGTGTTGATATCGTGTACATTTTGTCCTTCCTAAATTTATAGCGACAGCGTGCAACTAATTTTAAACGCAAATGGACCAATCTGCTTTCAGTGTAACGAATATAACTGCGTAAGTGAAATGTAGAACGCTGCGGCGTTTACAGTGTAACGTAATCGTGCCTTCCTTTCCGCAATGAGTTCCAATGAAGGAGCTGTATTACGAGACATATTTGGTTTTACTTAAAATTCTAAAACGATGATAACATGAATGCTCTTTGTTATCACGTGGTGGTATTTGGGGGCGATTGTGTTGTAATGACAAGAGAATTTACCCTCCAAACCTAGGTTATGTTGGACGCGTTATGTTAAACGCAATACTTACGACTCATATGGAGTGACACCTCTCTTTTAGCTTCAAATTGTGTATCTGTATCGTATACTACAATGGACTAAATTAGGTTCTCTAAATTAGGTAATTTAAATTTAGGTTCTAGATTAGTCCCTTTTGCTTAGGTTTAAAAGTTTTCTCGCTGTGCAATTTTTCTCAAGTACTTTTTTACTTAAGTTTAAATTTCTTTTCAAAGCACAAGTCTCTCTGTTTCTTCTACCGCCCTATGTTATATCTTTCGTATGGTGTATTACAGGGTCGTGGCCAGGAGGACGGTTGGGGGGGGGGCACAACCCCAGTGGTCAGAAGGAAGAACCTTCCTGGGGAAATTTTGAAAATTGTTATCTCTAGAAATAATATTTTATGCTATTTCGGCAATTAAAATTACACAATTGTTGGGTCGTCGGAAAACAGTTTTGCTAAAAAAAAACTAACGCTGATTTATATATTATTATTTTTTCCTGAAATTTATTGGTTGGGGGGGCACGTGCCCCCCTTTGGCTACGCCACTGGGTTTATATTTACGTTTTCCATTGCATTTCTTTATTCGACTGGCCTTTAGCCTTGTGTTCATTCCATCGTTGCAAATTTCTTCTCCTTTTTTAAATTATTCAAGACATTTGGACATTGGGAGGACGTTGTTATTGGTTGGCTGAGGTCGAAAGATTTAACGCCCCATCGTTGCTTCTTGTACTTTTCACCATGGCTCTTGGGAACTGTGAGAGAGTGATAAGGCATTCATACATCTTTTATTGTTGGGTATGTCCTCGTGAGGAGCATTCTTACACTGGCAATTCCTCTACAATCATTAGGGCTACAACGTTTCCCCTGACATTGATGAAGTTCAGTGTAAAAAGTCACATAACTGAGATAAAGTATAACTACTTAATAAGTGATATTTTTTCGATATTCGAGCATTGGCATTTTCGATCCTAGCCAACCGACAACAACGTCAAAATATCCAAATTATATTGTAAGTAGTTAAACAAAATTGGATGAAATAACTTTTTAAAATATAAAGCACTGTTTTAATGAGTGCTTTGTATTGAAGTAAATATGTAGTAGACATGCTTTTTGTAACTAGTATTTTTTGCAACACAAAAGTAGGCATCATTTAGGGCAAGTCTTCCGGCAAGTAGCCAAGCCTACGCGATGTCGTAACAGCCTCTCAATGTCCTGCAATAGGAAATTCTTGTCCCTACCTTCATTTCTCAATGCCTTTTTATCCTTCGAGAGTGTTTATTTATATTCATACTAGCGTCTCTGTCGCGGCTTCTCTAGCAGCATCTCGCTTCTCTTACGTCTATACATACAAAATAAACTTGCAAAAATTGCATATTTTTCACGATCTCCTATCAAACTACGATGAAGGTGGTAAACTTGGCCTTGACGGGAAATGTTGGCATGAAACCCACAAACAATAAGGCTATTTATAATATTGTGTGACATCACAGCGTCATAACTTATAACTTCCATTGCTTCCACATCAACTTAGTTGGTTAATTATAAGTCAATTCGGGTTATTTTTGGTTCATTTTGATTTATTTGTTAAGACTTATTGACATTAATGACACTGATTTAAAATATCAGTATTTAATAAAACTATGAATGACTTTCACCCCTAACATTAAACTAAACGTGATTATTGATTCAAAACACAAAAATCATGACAAAAAACAGCAAATTCATTCCAGTTTTGTACGATGTATAACACTATAACGCGATGAACATCAATACTTCCGTCTTGCGTATTGTGCACAATGTAAGACAAAGATCGAAAGAGACAGGCACCAGCACCCATAATACGAATTATGGCGTGGGTTATAAGTTCACCATCAACATTTAACCCAACAGTTTAAATTTTTAGAATAAGGTATTTTCTTAACCTCATTAACTTAATGATTTTAAAACACCTGATCGCCTACGTGATCGAATTGATACATAAAATGGCTATTTACCGAGTTTTTAACAATTGATCGTTTAAGGGATCCAAAGGTTAGAGCTGCATATTAACTGATCCAAGGCGAAGCAATGTAAGGCAAATACTGCCTTTTGATTGGTCGTGTAGCTCCTCCCACTTCACCACCAACAACTGTCAAATTAGTAGAACCTTTAGAAAAATTATTTCGGCCTCAGACATGCAAGCCTCAAAATAAATTACACGGTCCTCAAATACAAAAAAATATGGAAATGAGGTAAGCAAATTTTGAAATTTGATTAAGGACTTCAAATTGCACCTGTTTACGAAATTTCGTTGAATTTGGAGCATTCTAAGTTTAAATACCAAAAAGCCCTGCACTTGCCGGATATGAAATATTTGTATCATTACAGTTAAAAATTGAAGCATTTAATTCACGCCAAAATATTATAATATGTACATGTACGTAAAAATCAAATGTACTGTATCATTTGGTAGAATTATTAATATTTAGCTGACATGGTTGGATTAATAAATTACTTTGGTAATTAAGATCTTCAAATCAAATAAGTACTTACCTACTTTACTCGGAAATTGAACTAAGTAATTAAACAATAACTGCCATACCTATAATATAGGTACCTATGCCATACTATAGTATAATGTGAATTATATAATATGGTTTACATTAACAAACACCAAAATTACCACTTTCCTCTAAAATAATAAAACTTTACTCCACCTCATTACAAAAAAATTAAATTAAATATATATATATATATATATATATATATATATATATATATATATATACACCGATATAGAATATAATATAGCTTATAGGTAGCTAAAAGTTTTAAAAAATCATCCAGATTTATTAAAGATAAAAACTAGGTGGTTTTGTAACTAATGGCAAAATAGGTAGAAGAAATAATTTACAGATATTTCATGTAAACAGTGCTAGGTAAAAATATAAATACGGAACGTTTAGCACGTGTGTCACGATTCACAATGTTGACAATTTGTTATTTGTCGAGTTCGAGGAGCTACACGACTAATTAAAAGGCAGTATTTTTCTTACATTGCTTCGTATTCTGGGAACAGTTAATATGTGTTAGAGCTGTTCTGTTCAACGGCTATTTGCTGAATTTGAAATAGCTGATTGCCAATATTGATTGGAACAGCTAATCGTTTACGTGGTTGAAAGGATACATTAAGGCTATTTATCGATTTTGAAACAGCTGATCGTTTAAGAGATACACAACCTACAGCTGTTCTATTCAATGGCTATTTACTAATGCTGGAACAGCTGATCGCTTACGTGTCCAAAGGTTACAGCTGTTTTATTCAATGACTATTTGCCGAATTGGAAACAACTGATACCCTACGTAATAAAAAGGCTACAGCTGCTGTTCTATGATACAATTTTTAATATCCTTAAAATTAAAATTTTGTAAAAACGTTTTTTGGCATGCTCCTCTAAATTATTTTGTAAATATGGATTGGCTGTACGAGTTGAAACCACAAAAACATCAGTACTATTAATTTGTATTAAAATTTTCGCTCTGTTTGATATTATAAATGGTTTATTCTGTAATATTATATTCGCGTATGCTGGAATAACCCAAAAATATCACCCTTTTCCCTTTTCGATATAACAACTCCATTTATTTATCGGAAGCGATATAGGCGCGAGTGAAATTTGTTTAAATTACCTTCAACTTTTTGCCAGCAACTATAAAAACTCCATCACCGGCCAATTAGGTATAGAGAATGGTTCACTGTAACCTTAGAGTGCAGTAACATTTTGCACGCTTGCAGCGGGAATACCACTCGTCCAAACATACCGGTTCCACGCTCCGGGATCTCCGAGCAACTGGTTTCGTTCCACATTATCTTCAGACGATGTAAAGCTAGGGTAAAGTCTGCACGCAATTAGTCTGGCCCGACTTTGTGACTTGTTAGCGGACAACTCGCGTTATCTATAAATGCTTCAAGGGATAACCTTTCGTTAGCGGACGTTCTCCGATAGCCCGGACGTTAGCTGATAATGTGGAGAGTTAGCTCGGAAAGGCATGCTTTGGTTGACAAACACATTTCATAGCAGCCTCTACTAGTTTATCTGATTAGTAAAATGTTAGTGTTAAGAGAAAGATATTGGTTTTCTCTCGCTTTAAATTTATGTAATACAAATTGAACAAATAAATGTGTACAAATATGTTTTTATAATCTTGAATTGTGTAGTCAATTACGTTCAGTGAAACTTAATAATCACTTTAACATTAGTTTATGACCACCCGAACTTTAAATTTTGTAAATTTGTAAACACTTATTGAAACAGAACGTTTTCAATCGCTCCGTGGTGATCTTCATCAATTTCTTCGCTCCTTGGCGATTGATAACTGTCTGTCTCAGTAAGTTTTTATAAATTTACTAAATTTAAAATTTGGATGGTCATAAACTAATATAAAAGTGATTAATGCATTTATATTTAGCCTATAGTAGTTACGCTGTGATCAATCAATGCAATTTATTTGTTAATTTTCTTTTTAATTCCTACAGAAACTCCCTATATCTCCGCTACATAAAAGTTCTAGTTCAGGGAAGCAACATAGAATTATCCCCTCTTCCAATGCTAGGGAAGCTCTGTCTCCTTCTTATATTTTACTTTGATATCTGTACCGGTTTATCATGGGTCACGGAGACCTGGAGAACTGGAGTGGGAAACCAAGTCCTCCGTCTTACATGAAGAGGGGCCAAAGTCGAAGAGGCTGTCCTTGTGTGGTAGTTGACAGGCCGGTTAGGGGACCTCCGTTACTGGACTCAACAATACTGGTACCACGGAATCGTGAGGGCTCACCATAATCATTCTAGCTATGGTCTCACGAGAAGAGTAAGGTGTTGCGATAGCCGTGGATAAGCCGGCTAGTAGATAGTTCCCTTTTAAATTAATCGTGCAGAATCGGTTGAAAATCGTAATGGTCCAGAGCAAACGACTCTTTTATGTCGTACGAAATTCAACTGTACCGGCTTCTCCATTCGAGGACAGACATCTTTATACATAGCCTAAACTAGGTTACTACACAATACTACTTACTATGACAAATCAATACATTTTATTTGTTTATTATTTTTTTTTTAATCCGAGACAAAGTCTTTATGACTCCGCTAGGGATCAACTCTGCTAACATGAAGCAAGTCAGAATTATCCCCACTTCCAATGCTAGGGTAGCTCTGTCCCCTTACCTAATTCATACCTTAATTTTACCTTTTTACATACCATTTTCTCCACACGAGGGTAGATATATTTACGACAATAAGGCTCTGCCACATCTACTTCTTTACTTTAGTTCTAATAATAATTCAATATAATATTGAAATGTTTACAAAACATTTTAATTTGGATCATTGTTAAAATTTTTCAAAAATGCCTAACCCTTCTAATCTATGCGTTAACTAGTGTTTAGAATCCGTGTGCTTGGAATTCTAAAACTAGTGTTTAGAATGGTCGGAAAAGCACTCGCCATAGTCGGTCTCACCTAACGACACAATTGACTATCTTTGGCAGGACAATATTTGACTTTCTAGGATTGTTTTGCATTTGAAATACTCCGTCTTACATCCATTAGCTACCTCGGGCTATGTAGTTTGCAGCCACTAGTACAGCTCTGTTATTCTGACCATGACATGGGGGATTAATTAAATATATTCATCCACAATTATCTGTATAGTTCGGTGACGTTTTATTTCACGTAATTGAGACGTAAAACGTAATACAATTTGTGTTTGCTCACTCATGCCCTGTCGAGTGTCACGTTTTGATCACGTGATGTACCAAGGCCGACAGTGTGTTGTATCTTCCTTTCGTCTTACTCGTATTTTTTGAAAAAGAAACAAACACTATTTTAATATCTAGAATTTATTATTTTATTACATTAGAGCCTGAAATTGAAAAGTATAAAAATAGATCGTCAAATTAAAATAGTTTAGTCATTTATGCAGTTATATGTATTTCCAGGCATAACCGGAAGTGAACTTCTGTTTTTATACAGCCTATGACAATCCTGATTAAATAAGGAAACCGAGACATTGTACACCCAGATCTGTTGAGTCATTATGGCAGTTATATGTATATTTCCGGTCATAGCTGGAAAAGAATTTCCGGTTTTATACAGCCTATGACAATCCTGATTAAATAAGGAATCCGAGACATTGTACACCCAGATCTGTTGAGTCATTATGGCAGTTATATGTATATTTCCGGTCATAGCTGGAAAAGAATTTCCGGTTTTATACAGCCTATGACAATCCTGATTAAATAAGGAAACCGAGACATTGTACACCCAGATCTGTTGAGTCATTATGGCAGTTATATGTATATTTCCGGTCATAGCTGGAAAAGAATTTCCGGTTTTATACAGCCTATGACAATCCTGATTAAATAAGGAAACCGAGACATTGTACACCCAGATCTGTTGAGTCATTATGGCAGTTATATGTATATTTCCGGTCATAGCTGGAAAAGAATTTCCGGTTTTATACAGCCTATGACAATCCTGATTAAATAAGGAAACCGAGACATTGTACACTCAGATCTGTTGAGTCATTATAGGAGTTATATGTATATTTCCGGTCATAGCGGGAACAGAATTTCCGGTTTTATACAGCCTATGACAATCCTGATTAAATAAGGAAACCGAGATATTGTGCTCCCACATAGGTTGAGTCGTTATGGCAGTTATATGTATATTTCCGGTCATAGCTGGAAAAGAATTTCCGGTTTTATACAGCCTATGACAATCCTGATTAAATAAGGAAACCGAGACATTGCACACCCAGATCTGTTGAGTCATTATGGCAGTTATATGTATATTTCCGGTCATAGCGGGAAAAGAATTTCCGGTTTTATACAGCCTATGACAATCCTGATTAAATAAGGAAACCGAGATATTGTACACCCAGATCTGTTGTGTCATTATGGCAGTTATATGTATATTTCCGGCCATAGCTGGAAAAGAATTTCCGGTTTTATACAGTCTATGACAATCCTGATTAAATAAGGAAATCGAGACATTGAACACCCAGATTGTTTGAGTATTTATGGTAGTTATATGTATTTCCGGTCGTAACTGAAAATGAGCTTCTGGTGGTTATACATGTATCTCAATAATAACACGGGAAATACGATCGAACGATTGCTTTGATAGTGTCGTCAGTCAAGGGCGGATGCTAAATTAGAATCAATTATTGTAATTAGAACAGTTTCACAAGTCGTAAATTTAGAATAATGAATGTACATTGCTGAATGAGGAAGTGAAAAGAAATCAGATATTTTACAATGTTTAGCTGAACCCGGCGAAACTGCAGTATTGTCCCACACAGTATTGTATGGAAACTGAAGTAACCTTTGCTAGCGAAAATCAAGCTTTGAAACTTTCTTTTTTATTTGCTGTATTTTTATTTCGGTTTGTAGTTTAGTTAAATTATATTTAATATTTTTAAAAAATTGACTATTAGAATTTAATTTAGTGCTTATGTTAAATGTACGAGATGCTATTAATGATTATAAACGATTTTAAATTCATCAAGGATGTCGGAGCATAGCAAAATATTAGGAGAATAGCCTCATAGCAGCCATCTTGGTGAGTGACCTGAACTAACAATGTTTATTTGTAACAGCAACAAACCTCCACATTCCTGTAGCTGCTTTATAGTAAACAATCAAAGCACTGTGGGAAACCAGAATGAGGCTAGAATAACGATGGACTGCACAGTAACGGCAGACGGTGACGATATGTCTGGCATAACGACAAGGTTCACGAACGACGCAGTAATATAACAGCTTTATCTGGGATCTGAAGAATAAAGGATCGTCTTTCCATGTGCCACGCGTAGTCTTACGCTGAGTTTATGTGAAATTAATTAATATGTAGAACCATTTATCTCTGGCGTCATGCTGTAAAAGTAAGATTTAACCAAGAGTGAAAAAATAGATAAAAGAATCAAACTGAAGAAGCCATAAGATGTGTTTATCGGCTCTCGTTGTTATCTACAGCTCGTCCTCATTCTAAAGCTTCACACTTGTTCGTCTTTATTTAATTATTTATATCACCATCACCATGTTTTTGTATTATTGTGTTACTCAGTATTGTGTAAACAATACTGCCTCTGAAAGGTCACACTTCTTCGGTGTGTAACTCAACTACCACAAGCTTAACAATACTGCCTCTGAAAGGTCACACTTCTTCGGTGTGTAACTCAACTACCACAAGCTAAACAATACTGCCTCTGAAAGGTCACACTTCTTCGGTGTGTAACTCAACTACCACAAGCTAAACAATACTGCCTCTGAAAGGTCACACTTCTACGGTGTGTAACTCAACTACCACAAGCTAAACAATACTGCCTCTGAAAGGTCACACTTCTTCGGTGTGTAACTCAACTACCACAAGCTAAACAATACTACCTATGAAAGGCCTCACTTCTTCGGTGTGTAACTCAACTACCACAAGCTAACCAATACTGCCTCTGAAAGGTCACACTTCTTCGGTGTTTAACTCAACTACCACAAGCTAAACAATACTACCTCTGAAAGGTCTCACTTCTTCGGTGTGTAACTCAACTACCACAAGCTAAACAATACTGCCTCTGAAATGTCTCACTTCTTCGTTGTGTAACTCAACTACCACAAGCTAAACAATACTGCCTCTGAAAGGCCTCACTTCTTCGGTGAGTAACGTAACTACCTAGAGCTAGCTTATCAAGTCTTGCCTTTGAGGGGCCACAACTATTCGGTGTTCAACACATGACTACCCCAAGCTAAACTGTTTAGCTTCAGCCTCTCTGGGCGTAATTGTTCGGTTTACAACACAACTATCATAATTTCAACTAGTCAAATACTGCCTCTGAAGGGTACGATTTGTGTATAACACAATTACCAGAAGCTTAACTATGCGATTACTGCCTCTGAATGGCGACAGCTCTTTCATTTTAACTCTCTCCATTTCCACGCATCTTTTACATTATCAATTGTCCGCCTTGTTCGGGTTCCTCTTCTAGTCCAAATCTTTTATGTAACCAGGTCACCCCTGCATTAACTTGGAATTATTATGCTTGAATTAAAAGTGGTGTTCCAGGGGTTTGAGGTTTCTTTGACCAAGTTCCTTCCTCATTGCTAAGTAGCTCAGTGTACCTTTGCCATTCTCAACTTTTACAAAAGTAGATTCAATATGACTTTCTAAAGTGGTTTTATTGCCGATCTAAAAAATGCAGCACACACAACTATCTTTTGAATCTACTAACATGAAAATTTCATAAATCAATATGGTTTCTTACAGCTCTTCAAACTGCAACATTT
>JBAIZL010000001.1:138818191-138820691 GCA_036971475.1 Prosapia bicincta | reverse complement strand
GTTTTCTTGTAATATAGTTAATAAATTAAAAATATTTTAAAAACAAGAATACTTTTAATGAAAATATTTATTTAAAGCTTTTCGCCGATAAAATAGTACCAGCATCTTCAGGAAAATAATTATCTAATAAAATATTTATATATATATATATATATATATATATATATATATATATAGGATTTCTATATATTTAACGCTCGGAGGAAAAGTATCCCTGTCGATGTGTTTGGTGTCGGTCATGTTAGCAGAAAGGTGTAATTCGGAATCACTATTGGTTGGGTTAAGATCTAAGTCAAATCAGAGAAACAGCTTCGTACGAAATTACCTTTAAATAAACTGAACGAAGGTTTTATTTCACTAATTTTGAAGGCAATAACATAAGAAATTCCTTAACACTATTAATTATCTTGAAATGTATATAAGGTACCATTTAATGGAATATTATTGTAAACCGAGCTAATTTTTATAGTTAATACAGTATTTTGTTTGAACATTTTTACCCAATTTAATAAATATGAAAAAATTGTTGGTTTGTTGAAAAGAATATTGTTTGGAGATTTCTTCAACAGAAAATTGCTATGATTATAACATTTTATCAATATAGATTTGTTAGACGTAAATATAAATCTAACACCTTAAATACACTTCGGATACCTGCTTAACATATTCAGAGCACTATCTGAAATACCCTGAAAAGATAATTAGTCGATAACAGAAATTTACATGTTATTGAAGTATTGTTAATAAATTTATTTCGTTGCATTTAATGGGTTTGTATTGTGTTTAGTTATTTAATAATAAACAGTTGTTCAAGAGAATATTACATACTTACATATGTTTAAGTGTCTATGAAAGAGCTTTTTTGCATTACATAGATCGTTATTAATTTAGTTATTTAAAACATACTGTATTAATATTTCAGCCTATCCAATGTATTTAGCTTATCATGGTGGATCTCGGCAGTGTAGGCCTCACAACAGGCAGCATGGTCGTAGGGTTGCGTCACGTAAGTTGTAGGCACTATTCAAGTCATTTACGTCATGTTATCGCAATATTATCAATGCTGATTTAATTTCACTTAAAATTCTTGGTCCTTTCCCTTTCAAGTGTGTCATCTCTTCATAGCATTTGATATGGCTAATAATGTAAGCCCGTCATTCATTATAAAAAATGGAGCCTTTTTATTTCAAAATATATTTCTGACTTTTAGAGTTTCCTCTGTAGCACCAGATTTAAAATGTCCTTCAGCCTTTGTATCCTCATCACACAAGCGTATGTTATATTTTATTATTAGGTTAATATAACAATTAAACTTGTTTTATTACTATCCTAACATAATAATTAAAACTATTTTATTATTAGCCTGACATAACAGTTAAAATTATTTTATTACTAGCCTGATATAATAATTAAACCTTTTTTATTATTAGTCTGCCATAACAATTAAACTTATTTTATTATTAGCCTGACATAACAATTAAACTTATTCTATTATTAGCTTGACAATAATTAAACCTATTTTATTGTTAGCCTGAAATAACAATTAATCTTATTTTATTATTAGCCTGACATAACAATTAAACCTATTTTATTACTAGCCTAACATAATAATTAGACTTATTTTATTATTATCTTAATAAATAATTAACACAAATAATTAAATTAAGTGCATATTGGTATCGAGGCAGTCGTCAGTCAATTTATATCGCACCTTACAAGAATAAGTACAATGGTTGTTAAAAGATTAACCAGTGATATTTTTAGTTGGGCCTTTTTATGTCTTTATTGAAACAAAAAGCGTGTTGCCAGTTTGAAAATCCGACATATTCCTTTTTAGGTTCCCTTTCAGTTTATTGAAGCTACTGAATATAAATATTAATAAAATCTGTAAAAGGGATTAATTTTAATAAATAAATCCCCTTCACCACAAACAAACCTCATTATTTAAATCCTTATGTACATTATGTAGGTACTTTCTTAATTGAGTTATTTGTGTAGATCTAATAACTTCCTCCGGAGAGGATTGCTTTGAAATTGAAATCTATGTAATGATTCATATAAAAAAAATTATTGGTAGTGAATAAATTCTAATTATTCATATTAAAATAAAAATTCTTCAAACTCAGTTCCTACTTAGATCAACAAAGCAATATTTTATTTTAGTTACTTTTTATAAAAAAATTACAATTAATATAAAGAAAGTAACATAACCTATGCGATAAAACAGCTGTTCTACCACATACCTAAAATAATCAGCTGTTTTATCAAATTATATGATAGCACTCATTTTAAGCCAAATGGGAAGAAATAACTATATTGCATACCTTGTCCGTCTGTGAAAAGTTTGTCTCCCATAAAAAACTAAAATGAATTTATTACTAACTTTAATTAATGAAATAATATTTGAAAAAAAACTGTATTAACGTAATTAAATGAATTACGCTAAAGTGACTCTAAGTTGTATACTTGATGTTAGTTTATCATTAAAATTAAAAGAAGA
>JBAIZL010000001.1:138743191-138815691 GCA_036971475.1 Prosapia bicincta | reverse complement strand
CTAATTCTGTTTTATGCTTGGATTTTGCTTAAATGCTTCAACTATAAAAATGTTTATTGTTCATTGTAAAGACTAATACCAACTTATTACAGCGGCAGATTTTATTAGGATATTATATCTGAAAATGTAAAAATTCATAAACGTTTGTACGCTTTCACCCTAAAAAAGATAAAAAAGAGAAAATTTTTTTTTCAAATACATTTTTGTCTAAGAACTTCGTTTTACAACTGAGGTAAAAAAATAACCCTGGTTTCATTTGTGTAACACTAGCAGGTATTCTCACGTAAGTATTTTTGAATAAATTGATACACACACACACACACACACACACACACACACACACACACACACACACTCACTAACACACACACACACACACACACACACACACACACACTCACTAACACACATACACACACACACACACACTCACTAACACACACACACACACTCACACTGACACTCACACATACACACATCATTCACTACTCACAATTCACTCACAAACACCGGAGCTAACCCCTATGGCATTCTGTACAATTTGTATTTTTGCTTTAATATAACTATTATAGAAATTACGATGAGAGACAGGCATAGAATGATATATAGACTATATCTTTATTTTCACTCTCAGCTTAATCTTCTTATGAAGCGTTTTCCACTCAGGTGTTATCTTGTGTATAAACTATATAAATAATTCACAATATCAAGAGCACAGTGGTACAATATATTACAATAAAAATATTGAAAAGAACCCCAATACCACAAAAATAATCAAAAATAACAAATAAGACAAGTTACTTAAGATTAAACCCTTATGTACATTTCGATGACCATGTCATCATCATCAGAGGGTCTAGTTACAAAGCACAATCTAGCACACAAGAAGTTACAAACTAGAATGATGACTTCTAGTTTGTAACTTCTTGTGTGCTAGATTGTGCTTTGTAACTAGACCCTCTGATGATGATGACATGGTCATCGAAATGTACATAAGGGTTTAATCTTAAGTAACTTGTCTTATTTGTTATTTTTGATTATTTTTGTGGTATTGGGGTTCTTTTCAATATTTTTATTGTAATATAAAAATAATTGTTATTGTTACAAATTACCTGGTTCAAGAATTTACGAAACGAAATATTAAAATAGTTCATTTACTAACAGTATACAGTTTAACTACGAAGTGAACTTGTTTCTGGAGAGTGATTGGGAATGAGTTTCATGAATTTAAAGTTTAATTGCACGGTGTACTGAATTTTAAAGGTAGTTCGTAGACGAGATTGGAATGTATAAAGTTTACCTACACATTGAACCGTTTTCTGGGGGAATGTCAGGGTTGAGATTCGAGAATATAAAGTTTAATTACACGGTGAACTTGTTTCTGAAGAAAGGTCAAGGGTATTCGAGAATATGAAGTTCAGTTACACTGTGAAACGGTTTCTGGAGAAAGTCAAGGGTTGAGATTCAAGAATATAAAGTTCAACTACGTAGTGGAATGATTTCGGAGGAAGTTCATGAGTGAGATTCGAGAGAATAAAATTCAGTTACACATTGAATTGGTTTCTGGAGAAATATGAGAAATATGTTGAACATAAAGTTCAATTATACAAAGAACGGATTCTGGGAACGGTTAGAGATGACATTTGAGAATTTAAAGTCCATTTACACTGTGAACTGGTTTCTAGAGAAGGGTCAAGTAAATTCGAAATTAAAAGTTCAACTACACAGTGAACCGATTTTCAGTTAAGAATATATGATAAGATTGAAGATTACATAGTTCAATTACACAGTGATATAATTTCTGTGAGGAACGTCAGGAATAAATCTGTAGACTATACCTGTTATCTGGTATTCCTGAGGGTACTATTTTTACTAGTTGAATGTCATCCGGTATTCCTGAGGGTTTTATTTTTACTAGTTGAATGACATCTGGTATTTTTGAGGGTACAATTCTTACTAGTTGAATGTAATCCGGTATTCCTGAAGGTACTATTTTTATTAGTTGAATGTCATCCGGTATTCCTAAGGGTACTATTTTTACTAGTTGAATGTCATCCGGTATTCCTGAGGGTACTATTTTTACTAGTTGAATGTCATCCGGTATTCCTGAGGGTACTATTTTTACTAGTTGAATGTCATTCGGTATTCCTAAGGGTACTATTTTTACTAGTTGAAAGTCATCCGGTATTCCTGAGGGTACTATTTTTATTAGTTGAATGTCATCCGGTATTCCTGAGGGTACTATTTTTACTAGTTGAATGTCATTCGGTATTCCTAAGGGTACTATTTTTACTAGTTGAATGTCATCCGGTATTCCTGAGGGCACTATTTTTATTAGTTGAATGTCATCTGGTATACCTGAGGGTAATATTTTTACTAGTTGAATGTCATTCGGTATTCCTAAGGGTACTATTTTTACTAGTTGAATGTCATCCGGTATTCCTGAGGGTACTATTTTTATTAGTTGAATGTCATCCGGTATTCCTAAGGGTACTATTTTTACTAGTTGAATGTCATCCGGTATTCCTGAGGGTACTATTTTTACTAGTTGAATGTCATTCGGTATTCCTAAGGGCACTATTTTTACTAGTTGAATGTCATTCGGTATTCCTAAGGGTACTATTTTTACTAGTTGAATGTCATCCGGTATTCCTGAGGGTACTATTTTTATTAGTTGAATGTCATCCGGTATTCCTGAGGGTACTATTTTTACTAGTTGAATGTCATTCGGTATTCCTAAGGGTACTATTTTTACTAGTTGAATGTCATCCGGTATTCCTGAGGGTACTATTTTTATTAGTTGAATGTCATCCGGTATTCCTAAGGGTACTATTTTTACTAGTTGAATGTCATCCGGTATTCCTGAGGGTACTATTTTTACTAGTTGAATGTCATCCGGTACTCCTGAGGGTACTATTTTTACTAGTTGAATGTCATTCGGTATTCCTAAGGGTACTATTTTTACTAGTTGAATGTCATCCGGTATTCCTGAGGGTACTATTTTTATTAGTTGAATGTCATCCGGTATTCCTGAGGGTACTATTTTTACTAGTTGAATGTCATTCGGTATTCCTAAGGGCACTATTTTTACTAGTTGAATGTCATCCGGTATTCCTAAGGGCACTATTTTTACTAGTTGAATGTCATCCGGTATTCCTGAGGGTACTATTTTTATTAGTTGAATGTCATCCGGTATTCCTAAGGGTACTATTTTTACTAATTGAATGTCATCCGGTATTCCTGAGGGTACTATTTTTACTAGTTGAATGTCATCCGGTATTCCTGAGGGTACTATTTTTATTAGTTGAATGTCATCCGGTATTCCTGACGGTACTATTTTTACTAGTTGAATGTCATCCGGTATTCCTGAGGGTACTATTTTTATTAGTTGAATGTCATCCGGTATTCCTGAGGGTACTATTTTTACTAGTTGAATGTCATCTGGTATACCTGAGGGTTCTATTTTTACTAGTTGAATTTCATCCGATATTCCTGAGGGTTCTATTTTTACTAGTTGAATGTCATCCGGTATACCTGAGGGTTCTATTTTTACTAGTTGAATGTCATTCGGTATTCCTAAGGGTACTATTTTTACTAGTTGAATGTCATCCGGTATTCCTGAGGGTACTATTTTTATTAGTTGAATGTCATCCGGTATTCCTGAGGGTACTATTTTTACTAGTTGAATGTCATCTGGTATACCTGAGGGTTCTATTTTTACTAGTTGAATGTCAACCGATATTCCTGAGGGTTCTATTTTTACTAGTTGAATGTCATCCGGTATACCTGAGGGTTCTATTTTTACTAGTTGAATGTCATCTGGTATTCCTGAGGGTACTATTTTTACTAATTGAATGTCATCCGGTATTCTTGATGGTTTTATTTTTACTAATTGAATGTCATCCGGTATACCTGAGGGTTCTATTTTTACTAGTTGAATGTCATCCGGTATACCTGAGGGTTCTATTTTTACTAGTTGAATGTCATCCGGTATTCCTGAGGGTTCTATTTTTACTAGTTTAATGTCATCCGGTGTTCCTGAGGGTACTATTTTTACGAGTTGAATGTCATTCAATAAAGCATGCGCAGTTCTTTAGCTGCGAGCTTAACGATGTCTGATCTAGGTTAAATAAACAATATTTAAGCTTTATACTTAAACACCAATCAGGTATTTAACTACACTATATTCCTACCAAGTTAGCACAAACTAAATCGGGAGTGAGCGCACGCACGCATGTACAAACACTGGATTTTCTAGTGTTAAATAAATTAAAATAGATTTTATTCAATTTTGTATACGAATAAAATATACCTATATTCATAAGTAATATTTAATATATTATATTTAGAAAAGGGGCAAATGCGTAGTTACATTACTAATATAAGGAGCACGGATTGGCATTTTCTTTTGGAACAATAATGTTGCATGGATTATACTCTCTATTTTCCACGGTTTGCTGTACGTACGTCACGATTATGCAATCCCCAACGTGGATGGTATTACACTTGACGAATCAATTACCCATTGAAACCAACATGATTTTTGTTGTTTTGTGACAAACAACTTTACGAGTGTGTTACTTGTTGTAAGCCCGGCAATATAAATTATCTGCCACAATATTGTTCAGCTTTGTATTGTGACAGGTTTCTTATCTCTAGAGTGTGTGACGTCACGGGCAAATAGTTCTTAAGTGTGTTTTAATATATGCCTCAAGAGTGTCGGATAAGTTACGAGCTTGAATATTATTTAAAAACCTGATATGACTGTAAAAACTTGTTATTGCGGCGTTATATTTGTTGCACTTATATACCTACTGCGGTTTTAATATTATGTGTGTCAAAATTAATTGATGAAAATGTAATTGAATGTTCGTTTACAATATTAGGTTAGGTAGAACAATGGGGAGCCCCTTAGGTAATGCCGAGTGCACTGCGTATCCCTCGGACGGACACGCAACATCTGTTTGGGTTCACTGACCTCGTCAACTTAGATACGCTAATACAACGCTGTTAGACGCAAATCCGACACCTTTACTGGAGGTCGATGACCTTGAGAAGGTCAGGGAGGGAGACTGGAGTAGGACCTTAGCTCTAGTGGTAACTTCAATATTAATAGGGATAGTAACGCAGCTAGATCTCCTCTTAGGGGCTATTGCCATTCCGGGGAGGACCGAGATCTAACTTATAATCAAAAGTTAATTTTTTTTTTATTAAAAGCAATTTAATGCGATTCTGATGCTTAATATTAGACACAGCTTTACAAAATTAATAATTTAAAACTGTTCCTTATTTTTCAAATTTAATTCTCCAAATTTAAAGAGAATTCAATGATAATTAAATTTACGTAAGTGTGGAGGGTTGTTATTTAAGAAATATCGATAATGACTTTTAAGATATAACAGGGTCTTTAAAAGGTAACTATAAACTTTCATTTTTACAAACTAAAATTTTATAAAGAGAGTTCATGAGAATTCTTTGAAAGTATCTTAAAAACTTCAACCATTGTTACAGCGATGCTTTCTATAAGCCAAAGTCATTTTTATTTCTCAGACATAGGACTTCTGTCAAACGAAGTTATCCACATTGAAGTCTTCTAGAAATATTGTACACGTAAATCTATTAACAACTCATTTTATATGAAAACTATCTTGAAATTATAGCATTTAAATTTTATTATTGAAATTTCAAATGTGTGTGAAATTTTGTATAAAAATGGCATATTAAATGAAATATTTTAGCCAATAAATTATTTAAAAAATTTATTATCTTTCTGGGAGAGGTTTTTCACTTCTAAACCCGCTTTACTACGCTCCTGAATTAGAAAGATCTGACCAGAATTGTTTAGTTCCAAATATTCTATTAGTTCTGGTTTTTAAACAGTCTTTTTCTCTGATTTGAGTTAGTGAGATGTAACTAAAGATATGTGGTCAGTTGTCTAAATCAGTAGAAAACGTATTTTAATTATTATAATGTTAAAAAGACAATGTAGGCAACTTTAAATGCTATTTAAAGAAATCGGGTGCCGTTGTTCGGGGATTTGAAATTCCTTCAAAGTAGTAAAATCGCCTTCATAAACAAGTAAAGGTTTGCGTGAACTTTGCGGTCGCATTAAAACTGACTAACCGTATATTCGGTAGTGTAAAGTTGTGGCATAGCCGAAGGCAACCGCACCTCGTAATATGTTCCTAATAGGTTCGCCGAAACAGAATCTGTCTGTTTCTGTACGTTTTTCTGTGAATCCTTTATTATATATGAAACTCCTGTCTCTAGTTGGTGACTATTAAGGGCAAGAGTTACAGTCGTGAAGGTCCTAAAGGGCGGAACATTTACATGGATGAAGCTTGTAAAGTAGTTTGGAAGGTAAAACATTTATAGATAATCGGCCGAAAACTAGTTTAGATAAAGTTATACCTCAAATGAACAAAACATTATTATAATAAATCTTCTCAAGTTATATAATTCTTAGAATTAATCTCCAAATTTAACAAATGTCTTCTGACACATTAAACAACTCATTCGAAAGTCGTTAAACACCAGCATTAGAGCATAATATATTGATCTTTATCAACATTTCGTTTAACTGTAAGAACTGTCTTTAAAAGATATTATTCTTAGTAAAATTGAAAGAAAAGCTCTTTACAAGGGCTATCATATAAAAGAAAGGCTTAAATAGGTTCTGTGTTTACTTACAACCTTTCTCATAATAACAGTTAATAAACGTTAAATATTTACCTTTACAATTTCTATAGGATTATGAGTCTTACATGGTAAATCATTCTTAAGAAACTCTTCCTCTTACTTAAACGTCATGACCTCACAGCATCATTATTATACTCGAAAAGGCTCTTAACTTGGGTTCTGTCGTGAAAGGTATGGCTTCTAGGAACGTTCTGCAGGCACTTGGAACCATTAGAAGGGCTCTATCGTTAAATATGTGTCGACTAAAAGCGTTCTGTCGCGAAATATGTGAATACTTATCTGTAAAATATTTTATGATTTTTTAGTTGAATAGTAGACTACAATGTTCTATTGTGCAATATGGTATGGTTAGAAGAGTTTCATTGTTAAGACGAGCAGAATTTACTCAGATATTGTAATAGCTCATCGTGACGCTCGCAGAGTATCAAGTTCTAGTAAACCCTCTCTAGATTAGTTTCACATTGCCTGATGAGAAACCTGAGGTTACTGTTCCGCAAGTAACACTTCATAACAATAGCATAATATACAATATATAATAATATACAAACACAACTAACGGACTAGCGATTTGTGAACTACAGCGAGATCTAGTTTTATTCCATATTTTAATAGATCAATTGTGGGCCCTATTAAAATTTAAAGTAAATTGGCCAGATCTTTTTCTACCAATGCAATTGATGTTGAAAATATAAGAGGTTTCTTTTGCTATAAAAAAACTGCTGCTAATGTTGCTAGTCGTAGATTGTATTGTTTTATTTAAATGAATTTTGGATTTAGGATATTTCATGAGCAAAGTTCACATTTATAGAATTACGTGATTTTGAAACAAACTATTGGAATCTGATTATCTAATATCAAATATTAGTTAATTATCTCTATTCATTAATATTTAAAAGTAGATCGTGTCGCTTGTTTGTCGTAATTGTTAATTTAAGTACAAAGAACTCAGATAAAATAAGCAAGCAGTCGATGGAGTTGTGCAAAGCTGATTGTTTATTCGTATAATATTTAATAGTCACTTGTTTTACGTCATTCGAAGGAATTCAATGAATTTTAAATCTGGCAATCACGTAGGAGAACTTTTGGCACGCGCACAGCACTAATAACAACTTATTTCCAGCTGATTTGGCGTACACGCTCTTTAACCAGAACGATGCTACTGAAAAATACGACACTTACAAACCTATAACAATTTGTAAATATATAGGATAACAGTAAGTTGGCAACGACGGTGTTTTTGGGTTAAACCCCTTTCTAAGACGGATTATAATCTTGTTTACCTTTTATAGAAACAAAATTATTTTTAATTGGCTAGTTTTGTTTAAAATTTTATATAAATTTCAACCTCTCAAAAATGAATTTCAATTTAATAAACTTAAGGTAGTTTTCCATATAATACTAGATAACAGTAACTTTGTAGCTATTAATAAATTAGCTTATTTATTATACAAAAAGCTTTCAGAAGTAAAATTTGAGAAGTAAACTTACAAAGAGCACCTAGATGGACTAGATAAGGCTTTTATCTATAAATCGCTATAACAGGGGCTGGAATTCTTGACTGTCAAAGAAGTCTTAAAATCTTAATCTGATAATGTATAATTAGAATTGTGCTACACATAATTTCTTACAGGTGTTTAAACTAAATAAGTTTTTATAAGGAAATGCCACCTTGTAAATATAACTAAATTCAATGTCCATTGAGTATGACTGCTCTAAATTTTGAATGTATTCTGAGTGATTTTTCATTCCTGATGATGTTGGTACTGTTTACCAACGAAAAGCTTTGAATATAAATAAATAATATTCTTGTATTTGAATAACCTATGTTGTTTTAAATTATTAATTAAGAAAACATATTATATATATATATATATATATATATATATATATATATATATATATATATATATTTTAAAATAACAGGTTATTCAAATACAAGAATATTTATTAATTTATATTCAAAGCTTTTCGTTGGTAAACAGTACCAATATCATCAGGGATCAAATATATATAGGAAGAGGGTGAACTAATAGAAGGAATTGAAAAAAACGATTTAACACACTAAATGTTTCTCGAGGATATAAATTTACTCCCAGTTTCTTGGCACATTAATAGTCCTTACTGCACTGAAGTGAGTTTTGTTGCTGTGCATTTTTACTGTTTTGGTATAGCAATTTTTTGGTCTTTAGATTCCGTCCATTCAGCAATTTGTGTTGTATGATTTGAAACAAAAGTTCATATACGTAATATTGTATTTATTTTCCTTAACATGTGTTAAGGGTAGTGGAAACACGGTACAAACAAGCCTAGTTTTGAAATCAGTCAACGCAAAGCCTTTGGGAGGTTCGCGCACCCACCTGGTAATGTCTATATTTTTTTATTGCTTATATAGCAGTCGGTACGTAAACAAACTCGGACTTGATCATTCAAGACACTAATCTTGTTAAGGCTGATTCTAGAAAGACGGCCTTGGAAGTCGATTCCCGGACGGAATAAAGCAATAAACTCATGCTGTAACCACTGACTCATTGTCGTACTAACTTATTGGTCTCTGGCTGGCCGACATTGTTCGCAGACTTAAAAATGTAGGTATAAGCGACAGTTGTTGCTTGTTGCTCAAAAGATATCTAAGACAATTACATAACAAGTAGTATAACAATTAAAAAAAATCCTATTTAAATCAACAAAGACAATTTTTATTTTAGTTCCTTTTGTATTACTTATCACTTTCACTTATGTACTTAAACAAGAATCTTACTTGGTATTTATGCGAGTTAACTTTCGCATATATATATGTGTATATATATACGTATATATATATATATATATATATATATATATATATATATATATATATATATATATATATATATTTAAGATCAAATAATATACACAAATACAGGAATATTTAATTTATTGAATAATAAACTCAAAGCTTTTCGTTGGTTTACATTACCAACATCCTCAAGAGTTACAATACTAAGAATGATAAAAAAAAAAAACTGTCTAACAAACATGAAGCTACTAGATAAAGCAATACACAATTGCCAAATCTATTACAATATTGCCAAACCTATTCCACTGCTGCCACAACATTATATACATTGAACAAAGTATGGTATTTAGAATGTATTTGAATTTGTTCATCTATTAATTTGTTAATAATATTATGTTTGTAAATTTCAAATGCTTCACATACGTTCATTTTTAACCCTTTATTTACTTCTTTTATAATTTTCATATTATTTATATTAAGAAACATATCATTATTATTAATACAATGAGTTGCGAAATTAGACTTATATATATTTGTCTAATACTCCTGAGGATGTTGGTAATGTAAACCAACGAAAAGCTTTGAGTTTATTATTCAATAAATTAAATATTCCTGTATTTGTGTATATTATTTGATCTTAAAAATATTCTAACAGGAAAACACATTTGATATTCTATATATATATATATATATATATATATATATATATATATATATATATATATATATATATATACATACATACATATGTCACATTAACAATATTAAGTGTCAAAATAGGAAGGGAATTTTCTTGAAAATGTTTTCTTCTATGTATAGGGTTGCACTATTTTATTTTTATTTGTTACTATTTATACGCTTTTTTTCATCGCATAGTGTTGTAGTTTCTTTTTGCTTTACTTTCACATTGTCTGTTTGTGAAGCAAGGTTTGATAACGTTAATCCAGTTTCTTTCTTTATTTTATTCGTTTTATTAATTTTTAATCATAGAGCATTATTTGTATTGTGTGGTAACCATTGCAACAATTTAAGGTTATACAATGGAGGTTTTTCATATAGACCTTTGAATAGATTTATTTTTAGCATGAAATAGTTGGCTTGGTATCAAAAAGAGCTAGACTTTGAGCATGAAGATACTCAGTTCGAATCCTACCTAGATCCCCAAAATTTTTATGATTTAATTATTGAATAAATTTTTGAAAAAACGGTGTTAACATCAATTGTCATCCGTTATAGGTTACAAATAATGTATTTGAACTTGATTGGATGAATAAAAACGTATTTTATTAACGATTGAAAATGTGTGCAAGATATATATCAGGAGAGTGTGAGCTAATAGGGGGAATTTAATAAAAACAGTAATTTTAGTATCAGTTTGAATGGCACTATATTAAAATTTTGAATAAGAAAGAGAGAAATAAGTTTTACAAAAAAAGACAAAGTATGTTAATAAAATGAGGCATTTTAAATATTTTTGTATTGTTTCCAATAAAATGTTCGACATTTCTATTATAGATAAAATTAAAACATTTGTTTTTCATATAAAATCAGTCACATGTTTAGGCAATATTCTTGGATTTCTCCTACATCATTTTCATTGTCCGTTGTTGCATAAAAGACATTTTAATATCGTTAATATTTCCAATATGTTTGCTTATTTTAATTTTAATATTGTTATGTGATGATTGGGAAAAGTGGTGCTCAGAGACAAGCACACTGAGTGACACTGCTAGACTGTTTAAGGTGTTAGCAGGTGGACCGAGGAGAGAGCTTAAGTTTGTCAAGAAGATTGATGGTAGCTTTACTGACACCCCGGAGGAAACTCTGCGTCTGCTTATGAGGAACAGTTTTCCCGATATTAGATTGCTAGGGGACGGTGCTCAAAACCTCCGACATACTGGGCTAAGGGCGGACTGGAATATTGTTGGGCAGGTGATCTCAGCGCAAAAGGTGAGAGAGGCGATTCTGTCTTTTGAGCCTTTTAAAGCGCCTGGATTAGATAATATTACTCCAGCACTACTACAAAATTGCTTGGAGGAAATAATTGGGCCACTGACAGGATTACTCAGAGGCTGTGTTGCCTTGGGTTACACGCCCGGGCAGTGGCTCAAAACGAAAGTTATCTTTCGTTATCTCCCCAAACCGGGGAGGATAGGTTACACAGAGGTAAAGGACTTTAGACCTATCAGCCTCACATCTTTCTTGTTAAAGACACTGGACCACTATTTGAAGGAGGGACCTTTGAAGCAGTATCCGCTTCATCAGGACCAATACGGCTACCGAACTGGTAGGTCAGTAAAGACTGCGCTGTTGTCGGTTGTGGACTTTATTGAGGGTCAGATCAACAACAAGGGATATATATTGGGGCTTTTCTTGATGTGGAGGGGGCTTTTAATAGTACCTCTAGACTGGCCATCAAGAGAGCAGCTATGGATCACGGGATTTCTGATGGAATTATAAATTGGATTATGAGTTCCTTGGAAAACCGGATAAGTACTGCATCCTGGATGGGGTGCACGATAAATGGGATGGTCTCGGAGGGCTGCCCGCAGGGTGGAGTGTTATCCCCTTTGCTGTGGAGCCTTGTCGTGGACGGCCTACTAAGGATGCTCAGAGGAATGGGTGTCAAGGTGGTAGGATATGCGGATGATATAGCTAACCTTGTTAGGGGACCATTTGAAGAGGTCCTCAAAGATCTGCTTCAAGAGGCACTCAAGGTAACAGAAGCATGGTGCAGGGAGAATGCACTATGCATTCAAGGAGAGAAATCTGTAGCACTCATCTTCACTAGACGATATAAAACTAAATCGCTTGAGATGATGGAAGTTCGTAATACCAAAATAAGCTACGTTGAAAGCGCTAAATATCTGAGAGTTGTTCTGGATAGGAAGCTACTCTGGCGTGAGCACTTGGAGGATAAGTGCAAAAAAATCATAGCTACGTTCTGGCAATGCAGAGGAGCAATAGGCACGAGATGGGGTTTAGGGTCCACGTCAGATGAACTGGATTTATTCCGCCATTGTGGTGACGAGGTTGGTTTTTGCCTCAATCGTCTGATGGGACAGGGCACAGAAAGAAACAAGTAAAAGAATGCTGACCCCGCGCAGGGGCTCTTCCTTAGATGGATAACAGCTACAAGGAGAAGCACACCATGTGCGGCCATGAGGGTTATGTTGGGTTTTACATCTTTGGGTCTTCAAATTAGGATGGAACCAATGAAAACTGCATACCGGCTAAGTTGTACCGGGCAGTGGAAGACAAGTAGCAAACGAGGGAGGTGCTCGCGATCAAACTATGTGCTGAGGAAATAATAGGGTCTGGCAGGAGGGGCAAGACCATCTGGGTTTGCTCGGACAGTCAGGCAGCTCTGAAGGCTTTAGGTAAGGTTAGTACCAGCTCTAGGCTGGTGGCTGAGACTATTGCTTCTCTAGCAGAGCTGAGTAAGTATAATTCACTCAACCTAACCTGGATTCCAGGACATTCTGGCTGGATAGGGAATGAGAGAGCTGACGCCTTAGCGAAACAAGGGTTTATAACTCAAGGACCGTTGCTGAGGGCAGTGGGCATGCCGCCTCAGGAGGGACACAAGAGGATCACGGCACATATAGGGAGGAGGTTGTGCAGGGAAGAATGGAATGTAACCTTGGGGTGTAACAAATCCAAGGTACTGTGGGGTTACTCAGGAGATTTGTGGGGTAAAGAACTACTCTCCTTAAGTAGACATCAGCTCAGAGTTACTGTAGAGCTGGTCATAGGCCATGGGAATCTGTGGGGGTTCCAATACAAAATTGGAAAATCTAGGTCCCCTGTGTGCAAGAGATGCGACGAGGACCAAGAGGAAAGCCCAATCCACGTACTCTGTGAGTGTCCTCCTTTGGGAGCTGCAAGGAGAAAGTGGTTTGGCTGGCAGGTATGTACACCAGAGGATATCAGAAGATTTAGCATCAGGTGGGTATTTCATTTCTGCAAAGAGGTAGGTATCCACTAGCTAGTCCTGTGGAAGGGATGGGAAGAGAGTACAAAGGCTGCAGCTAAGTCCTCTACACCGATAAGGTCCCTCCGAGTTTTAGTAATAATAATAATAATGTGATGATTATTATAAATACTTTTTTTCTGCAGAGGAGTACTTTTCTACAGAGTAAAATTATTTTTTTAGGGTTTTCATGGTAGTCATTTTAATATTACAGTGTCTCACTCTATTTACTAAAGATTGTTTTAAATAGAAAAAATAAGAAAAATCATAATCTCTCCCTCTCTTGGATTGGGTCACGTGTTTTATCGGGAATCATTGCAACATTTGCACACCATTGAATATAATCCTAAACAAAAGCTATATAAATTAGCTTACCCGGCATTAAGAAATCTTTCTACCCTAAAAGGATACTTTCTTTTAACCCTAAAAAGATATACATTTTCGTTGAGATTTGGCATAGATTGTACCAAGACATTATAAGGTATTTACTTATCAATGGATCAATAATATATGTTAATATCTTACAAAACCGATTTTGCTGAGATTTTGATTTAATTTTTAGAAAAATGCAAAAACTACACGAAACAATTAAAGACCTAAAACCAAAACTCCATTAACGGAATCGGTTTTTTCTAAATCTGAAACGGCCAATGGAAATAATAATTCACGCTTCCTGTTGTCAGTTTTACATTTCACATCCTGTTTCCGGTGCATGCGAACTGTACTTGCGCAATGTCCTCTAATTACTTTATGAGCTGATAACTCTGCACCGCTCTACTGGTCGGTGGTGATGAATCAACCTGTAGTTGTGAATTTGGAGGTTAGGGTTTCAAGGCCGACGTATCTGTTATGTGAAAGCGATTGTACGCGGGTTGTACTCGCGAAACGTTTATGTTGTTAAGACGCTGTAACTATTAGAGATGTTAGCCACGATATTCTTAAATTAATGCTCGGTGTTAGGGTTAATGCAAGGGTTAGTCACGAACTAGTGGAACCGAATTAAACCTGGTCACCTCTCCCTCTGGCAACGGTGGCACGAAAAATGTGTACAGCGAAAGATGCGTACAGAAAAATATGCGTACAAGAGGAAACAATAGCTATTGACGAGGGTAAGTCGTAGATTTGTCAATCGAAAAAAGCGTACAAACCAAATCCCAGTTGTTAACCCAAGTCATCTACCCCTAAACTATTTGCTAATAACTTTCAAGGTTTTAGATTCTTCCAGTAAAAATGGGTCAAGAAAGGGTTTCCACATTGCCAGTGGTCATTTTGCTTTTAACTATCGAGAGGATAAGTTTGATTTAATCAAAAGTGACTTATCAAAAGAGGCTGAAACTTTGAGTCCTATGCACGAAACTGGGGGAAAGAAAAAAAAGACAAAGGATATAAGTCGGACGAAAAATTTTTAAAAAACTAAAAAATACCTAGAAACTGGAAGCTAATGTCTTGTTCAAGATATACTTCCTAAATCCTCAAAATGGATTAGATAAGACCCAAGAAATCAGATGGGAAAATCAAATAAATTGGTCAAGTTGTAATATAGAATAAAATGAAAAAAATCTGTAAAATGAAAAAAATCTGTAAAATGAAAAAAAAAAAATTAATTTAAAATATAAAACAACAAAATTACCGAGGAAACAAGATTATTTTAATACCGTCAAAATGAAAGAGCAAGATATCTGTCATTTTGCCAGTCCAAAGCCTGGAAAAGTGTTATGGAAATCAGGTATAATAGAAGGTTTTAAAGGATCTCCAGTCTCGAGAAACTAAGCGACACCTATGTTTAGCTAAGAGGTAAACCCATTTATTTAGCTCAATTATTTTAAAAGGTCCGTGTTCGCCTAGAAACTGTACGCAAATTTCGCCTGTAACAATGTTTTGACGTCATAGCTTACCCTCGTCATCTTTCAAAACTTGAACTTGTACGCATCTTTCGCAATATCTGGTGTACGCATATTTTGTTTACGTACCTTTCGTGTATTTCTGGCAACGCCGCTTTTAATACCGCCACTAGCGGCAATTCGCCACACCAATAGCGTGGACAGCATATAACTAATATCAAATCTAAGTATGTCGTTGCCTCCCCTAACGTGCCGCCCTTATACAATACATACTTGTTAAAATAATAATTATATTAAATATTTAGATTATAATACAATAAAAAGGTTATCCCTGTAGAGATTTAAAAAAATGTTATACAAAATGTAAAATTAATTTTTAATAAATAATCAACAAAATTTTGGTAATTTAGTAGATATTCGTTAAAATTAAATAAAATTGACCTGCAATTAATATTACTTGTCGTTCGGATGTAGCCATTGTTTAAAGTTCCTAAACTATTATGTCGAAATAAGTATTTACAGCGAATTATCCATCAGTTATTACAACCGTAAGATGTTCTAAACAATCTTCAACCGTCTAATATAGTATTTTTGTTTTTACAATATATATTGAGGTTAGAACTTCGTTCAAAAGTGGAACTTATTAGGGCAAATCAGTGTAATCAATTAGTAGCATTCGAAAAGTGTGTGTATGTGTTGTGTGTGTGTCTGTGTGTGTGTGTGCGTGTGTGAGTTAAGAGCCGCCTATAGTAATTATATTTTGAAAACAGGTTTGTCACTTGTATGGAATTGTAATAATCTTCTCCCAGTATTTTGAGCACGCTTATGCCCAAAGAGCCTCGAGTCGCTCTTATCCAACCCTCAGACACACTGGATAAGTCAGCTTGCAACCCTTACTTATGGATTCCTTCTCGACTAAATTGATTGTTTTTCGTATCTTTAATATTACCCAATACTCAACATTAAATACAAATGATTAAATTACAATAAAACACCTATAGTAATACCAACATTACAGCACATGAACTTTTATATAATCATGCTAGTTATCACCTGCCAGGCTTTGCTGGCAAAGATTGTGGTTCCATGGAGAATTGAGGAACAAAACAAAGCATATGTTTCATAAGAGTTTAATTTTGCAATACTTCATAGGATAAGGCATTACATACATAAAGCTGTGTAATTGTTTGATCGAACCGTTGCCAGAATCAATCTGATAAGGAATGTTTTCCAAGTTCTTCTAGCGCATTTAAGAAGTTCCCCCAAAACCCGTCATTTACCACTTGCGTTTTGTAGTCATAAATGCTCTCACGTTCACGCAATTATTTGGGAGTGCTTGATTAGACGTATGACTGGAGGTCACCGGTTCATCTCTGTTCATGGCGCATCCACAGAAAAAACACTACGTAATTTGGCGAACGGCGCAGCTCAATCACGATATGATCGCTCAAACCCCCTCGATTCAAGTGAATATTGAACCCAATGTTATAATAATCTCGATAGGATGCAAGTAGATAAATTTGTTTTCGTTAATAAACGTTAGCTAGTATGGCGAGTGTTCCATTCGCTTCCGGCAAATAGCTCAGTTGCTGGTAGGCCGCTGACCGTTACAAAATTCATTTTCTTGCGGTCGCGGGTGTGTTACTGATGAGGAAAATAGACGAAACGATATTTGAAGCGATTTTTATGTCGTGTCAAAATTTGAACTCAATCGCTCCAGAACAGTTTGAATTTTTGAAGCGAACGAAATCATTTTAACCTTTATATATATATATATATATATATATATATATATATATATATATATATATATATATATATATATATATATATCGCAATATGTATTCTTGTGTATTAATAAAGAACTATGTCAAAATACAAATACAAGAATTATAATTGAATTTACCATTCAAAGCTTTTCGTTGGCTAACAGTACCAACATCATCAGGAATATTAAACAATTAAAATTAACATATCATATATACATATATATATATAAAGATTATACTGAATTTCAACTTTAAAGAATATAAAATTGCTTTGCTTATGTGAATAAAGATAATTTAAATGATAGAGGAGGTGACTTGGGAGCGAGAGACAATAAACAGTTCCATTTTTGAGCGCTTAACTTTCAAAGCGATTTCTACACGGCTGTTTGGTTGTTACCATTTGTACCAGGATACGTTTTGTTGAATAGTGTTACGTAGAAGGGATTAGGATAAAATTTAAAGCGGCTTTATTAACGACTTTCAAAAACTGACGTCCGGACCCAACCTAATCACTGGCTACCGCAACGTGTCCATTAGCGAAAAGCTGTTGCTCATGCGCAGTACGGTACGTTAACAAAAGAATGAGCTCTAATAACAGACAGACAAATGCCCAGCATCATGACTTGGGGAATTGCGGACGAATGGGTTTAAAAGTTTCAAACGGAATTACCTCTATTACAGCTATCTATTATTAGGAATTACATGTAAATACTACTTTGTGACCATCATATACCCAAATGCACCAAAAATTAGTGCAATATACCCTAATTTTCATTGCCTTAACTACACTAAAATCTTTATAGTTATTAGATGAAATAAATGAGCTAAAATTACAATTAAATCAATTGGTGATCAATGATCTGATATCGTATTTTAAAAACATTGAATTTGATTTATTTACAAAATTATGTGAAAATAATAATCAATTTCAATTACTAGACGTATATTACAGGCAATTACAATTCATAGACAGACTTATTTTACCATATAATATATAATATTAATATTCGATGATTACCATGTTCTACAGATGTTATACTCTCATAAACAATCCTTCATCTAGGAGTAGAAAACGATGCAATTTTGGACGAAAAAATCAATTCAACTTCTTAATAATTTACTTTCAAAAAATACTTTCGACACTCTTACAAAATTTGTTGGTCCTTACATATTAAAACATTGCTATTCACCAAATTTAGAGAATAAACAAGTTTCTGTATTTTTCACACTAAATTAGGCTAGCTTTCCAAATTGTTTCTTCAGTATTTCTGTGTCATCAGCATTAAGAATCTGTACGTAACCGAAGATAGTTTACTTACTACTTGTGTTTGTTACGTAGTATTACACATACTATGGGTCCTAGTGTATGGCATTTAGTAAATATATTAAGTTTTGTGTGTAGAAGTGGAAGAAGAATGAGGTTGTGAAGGATGTAGAAGTGGAACAAGAATCGGGTTGTTAAGGATGTAGAAGTGGAACAAAAAATCGGTTTGGGAAGGATGTAAAAGTGGAATAAGAATCGGATTGTGAAGGATGTAGAAGTGGAACAAGAATCGGTTTGTGAAGGATGTAGAATTGGAACAAGAATCGGGTGGGTTGTGAAGGATGTAGAAGTGGAACAAGAATCGATTTGTGAAGGATGTAGAATTGGAATAAGAATCGGGTGGATTGGAAGGATGTAGAAGGGGAACAAGAATCGGGTTGGGAAGGATGTAAAAGTGGAATAAGAATCGGATTATGAATGATGTAGAAGTGGAACAAGAATCGAGTTGTGAAGGATGTAGAAGTGGAACAAGTGTCGGTTTGTGAAAGATGTAGAATTTTAACAAGAATCGGGTGGATTGTGAAGGATGTAGAAGGGGAACAAGAATCGGGTTGTGAAGGATGTAGAAGTGGAGCAAGAATCGGGTATTGAAGGATGTAGAAGTGGAACAAGAATCGAGTTGTGAAGGATGTAGAAGTGGAATAAGAATCGGATTGTGAAGGATGTAGAAGTGGAAAAAGAATCTGGTTATGAATGATGTAGAAGTGGAACAAGAATCGAGTTGTGAAGGATGTAGAAGTGGAACAGGAGTCGGTTTGTGAAGGATGTAGAATTGGATTAAGAATCGGGTGGGTTGTGAAGAATGTAAAAGTGGAAAAAGAATCTGGTTACGAATGATGTAGAAGTGGAACAAGAATCGAGTTGTGAAGGATGTAGAAGTGGAATAAGAATCGGATTGTGAAGGATATAGAAGTGGAAAAAGAATCTGGTTATGAATGATGTAGAAGTGGAACAAGAATCGAGTTGTGAAGGATGTAGAAGTGGAACAGAAGTCGGTTTGTGAAGTATGTAGAATTGGATTAAGAATCGGGTGGGTTGTGAAGGATGTAAAAGTGGAAAAAGAATTGGTTTGTGAAGGATGTAGAATTGGAACAACAATCGGGTGGATCGTGAAGGATGTAGAATTGAAACAAGAATCGGGTGGATTGTGAAGGATGTAGAAGAGGAACAAGAATCGTGTTGTGAAGGATGTAGAAGTGGAGCAAGAGTCGGGTATTGAAGGATGTAGAAGTGGAACAAGAATCGGGTTGTGAAGGATGTAGAAGTGGAACGAGGATCGGGTTTTGTGAATAGGTTTTGTGGAGGCTTTAGTTGTTCAACATGAAACAGCGTGGTAAAGGATGTAGAAGTTGAAATTAAACGAGTTTGTGAAGGATGTAGACGTGGAACATGATTCCATTTTGTGAAGGATCTAGAATTGGAACTCGTTTTGTGAAGGATGTAGAATTCGAACATGAATAGGTTTTGTGAAAGCTGAAGATGTTCAACATGAATCAGTGTTTGTGAAGAATTTAGAATTGGAACATAAACCAGTTTCATGAGTGATTTATAATTAGAACATGAATCGGTTGTGAAGGATATAAAATAGGATCATGAATCGGTTCTGAAGGATGTAGGAGTGGAATTTGATTCTGTTTTGTGTAGGATGTAGCATCGGTGTTTGAATATAATTTGTGAGAGGTGTAGTTCTGAATTAGTTAATATAGAGAAAGTTAAGAAGCATTATAGGTTTGTTACTCAGATTAATAAGAGCTGCAGCAACACTTGACTTTCGAGAGCAACTAGTCCAGTGTGCGCCTAACCATTGCTCAAGTGTGAAACGCGTTTGTCGTTAATGTCTGTGTGCTACTGGTCTTTGTAAAAAATGTGAACATAAAAAAAACTGAGTTATAAAGAAACCTCAAGACGAACAACATTCAAGTAATAAAGCTAATATAATTTTACAAGAATGTACATTCAGAGTTAAGTACAAAACATATATTCTGCTTATATTCAGACCAAAGATCGTAGATTTAGTTTTTAGAAACTCAGGGTTACTGTTGAGATGTCGATATGGAAATAAGCCTCATTTGTCATGCAGGAATAGAGTGCAAGGTATTTAAATAGAAAATCGACAGTTTATATTCAGAAAACGATAAAGGAAAAATCATTTATTTAACCATAAGAATAAATATGATGTGAACCACTAAAGCACCCATGAGTCAGCCTTTTAGTGCATTTGGTGACAGTTGGAGGAGTTGTGGGACGAGGGTCAGTCGAGGCGACGTATGACTGCATTAACCTCATTAGCAAGTAGGCATGGCTCGAGTAGAGCGCACTGGTACCAATTACCCACCGTTTGCATTGGCCTTGGGAAGGAAACAGAGCTGCGTCGCATATGATCCTCAGTCAAGGTCGACCAAACTCGTCTTCAAGTTCTGCTCGGTTCCCCTTGTTTTAGTACTTACACTCTCTTTTTTGTATATTGAGTGTTTCCATTTAATGAAACGATGCAATTTATTCTTAATTCTCAAAGTAAATATATACGATACCTCAGAAAACATAATCTTTATATTAAATATACTTTGGTGAGATCATATTTCAAAATTAGTTTTTCCCTATTCAATAGCTTCTTTGCTTTTATATTTTCAATTTACTCATGGAAAGGGGGTAATGGGAAGACATTTTCAACGAATTCATTAGCGGCAAGCTCATCAACAAAGCCATTACTTTCGCCGGCAAGACTTCTCTTCCGTCTTAAATAAAAATTGTTTTACTATGGAGTTTATGTATAACAGATGAACAACAGATAATAAAAAAGATTAAGACACATCTTTTAAAGTCAATTCTTAACGAGGTAAAGAAACAATTTTACTTTAGTTACTTGTTATTAAATAACTACAATTAATATAACCTATGCGTTAAAACAGATGTTCTATCATATAACTGCTGTTCTGCTAATCAGCTGTTTTATGAAATCATGTTATCCATTATTTTAACCCAAATGGGACGGTGTAAATTTATTGCATACCTTGCCCCTTTTGTTGGAAGTGTTTTCTCCTAGATTAAACTAAAATTAATTCATTAAATTTAATTAATGAATAAATATTCGAAAAGGTTTTAATAAAATCAAGTGTCCATCCACTACAAGAAAAAAATGTATTTGACCTTGAGTTGATGTATAAAAAGTATTTTCTTAACAATAGAAAAATTGAGCGAGATATATATATATATAAGGTGAGCATGAACTAATAGAGGAAATTGAATAAAGTTAAGTGTTACGAGCTTTGCATGGTTTATTATGTATTTAATATTTGGCTCTATAAATTGCTTGTAGTAGCTGTTACTAAGACATCTTCCAAATGTAAATAATTCCACCTTATTTTCTTATACAGTAATTGTATTTAGATTCAATAAAGATAAAGTTTGTTTATAAATATAATTCACCTGAAGAGAACTAAATATTTTGTTGGCCACTTTTTTTAAATTTCTATATATTTTATTATTTAAGTGCTTATGAAAATTTCACAATTTTATTCCTCCTGATATTATTCAAGGAATATTTCTTCACACAATAATGATAAATGCAATGTTTAACTATAAATTTATGATTTGGATGAATGTCAATTTTTTATTTTATTCTATTTTATTAGACCGATATATTTAGACTGGTATGTGGTGATCCATTAAATGTTGCAGTCACCAATCTTTTTAAACAATATTGTAATAAGAAATAGTTTTAATATTTTGGAAAAGAACTCCTCCCTTAGTTTTAAATAATAATGAAGCATTACTTATTCGTATTTGAATTGAATAGATATTGTTGAAAAATTGATCACGGGTTGCATAATTTTGTTATTGGGGGCCGGATTCGGTCCGTGGACCGTATGTTGGCCTTTCCTGGTCTAAGATCTAATATTCGAACGCTTGTCTATGTTTAAGAAAGATGTGCATCAACTATCGCCTGTTTAGAATTATCGCCAGTAATAGTGAACAGGGTTTACTGTCTGCTCTAAACTCTGCTTTGGTGGTAATAACACAATTTATAGAATAGTTGGACAACATCCGAAATAAAATATTTTAAAACAAGTTTGAAAAATCTTTTCGCCTATTTTAAGAGTAAACAATAAAAGCAATTAAATCTTTATAAAACTAAAAATAAATATTTCCGCTTCACACAACTCTCTCCGCGCAACTTTTACGTTAGTCTTAAATTATCGGCTCCCGATGAATCTTGGGAAAAACTATTCGCATTCTCCCAGGAATGACAAAACCAGGAGAAATGTCGACAAAGACACTTTCTCATAATTACTTAGGACAACGTGATGTTATATTCCTACGCTGACCTTTTGACATTCGACATTAATTGGGTTTGGAGAAAGTGCATGTCTCTACTGACCGGAGGTGAAGCCTCAAGTAAATCATGATTCATCTCTTTATGTAGTCAGGTTACTCCAGTATCATTTTGCGTTGATAACGTTTCAACAGCTGTTACGGAGAACCTTCAAAATAACCTTCGGAACTGGACCAGTGAGTTTTCAATTTCCTCCTCTGTACAACCTATTTTTTCTTAGACCTTTGACTTCGAATAGACAACCACTCTTTTAGCAGAGTTTTCTACACCAAAAGAGGTGAAATAGGCTTACATTATGACGTCACTTCGAAGTTTAGTTCTTGCCTAATGCTTATATATATATCAAAATCTTGTTGCTGTTCATGACGAGCTGGTTGTTAATTCTTATTACACTTTTGCTATTACTTGCGACCAGACTTTTTGTTAACTAAAAGTTAACTTACACTTGGAGGAAAAGTTTTTGTCTTACGACTTCTTCAGCCTCGTATTTCTGCCGCTAGGAATACTGCAGTTGTGCTTTTTCGGAACCATTCAATTACTTCTAACTTTCAAAATAATGGTTAACAAAAACTATGTTTTTTTATAAAAAACATACACAATAAAATTTACAAAAAAACCTAACCTTAACACAACACTACAACCTGAACACAAAAATAATAAAAATAAAAAATTCTACCTAAAATATAAATACACCAATAACAAAATAGAAAAAGAATACTACACTCCAACATACAAACCAAACAGCAAAATAAGAAAATATCTTCATAACACAAACCACAAAACAATTACAGAAAAAGATAACCTATCAGGAATTTACAAAACTACATGCAACGACTGCAACGCATTTTACATAGGGAAAACGACCAGATCATTTAAAATAAAATTTGAAGAACATTACAGAGCATTAAAAAATAAAAATACAAAAGTATCAGATGTTGCAGCACACCTAGTATCACATAAACGTTAAATAACAAATTACGAAAATAACCTAACCATACTTGAAATAAATAATAACCCAATAGAATTAAATTCACTAGAAAAATACCACATTTATAAAAACATACAGAACAATGTAATGAACCTACAGACAACATATACAGAAGGCATTCTATACAAACATATTATACACGCATCTCAAGAGAAAATGCGTGTAACGTCAACAAATACCAACATCACGGACCGAACATCCAAACCAGAAAAATAGAAAAAATTAATCAGTGATTCGACATTGGTCATATGACCGAAAGGTGCCTCATCACACAAGGTAAAATTATTGCTCTTAGTGGTGGATAAAAGTATTTACAATAGTAATATATTAACTTTATAAAGTCAGTGCAACGGAAAAATAATGGACAACGTAAAATATCAATATATATATATATATATATATATATATATATATATATATATATATATATATATATTAAAAACAACATAGGTTATTCAAATACAAGAATATTTTTTAATTTATATCCAAAGCTTTTCGTTGGTAAACAGTACCAACATCATCAGGAATGAAAATTACAATAATGTAAGCTATAGGCCTAAAACATATGTTAAATTAGAAATAGAATTGTTGCTAAATTTATACAAATTGCCAAATATATTTTGTTGCTGTAACATTATAGACATTGAATATAGTATCAAATTTAGAATGTATTTGTATTTGTTCTTTTATTAATTTGTTATTATTATTGTATTTATATATTTCGAATGCTTCATATACAGTATATTCATTCTTAATCCCTTATTAATTTCTTTTATAAGTTTCATATTTTCAATATTTGGAAATTGGTGCTTATTATTAGTACAATGATTTGCGAAATTTGATATATTTCTGGATTAATATAGGCATTCAAATGTTCTAATATATATCAAACAATAATAATATAAATTTAACAATAATTTTGGATAAAATAAATAAAATTAATAATAAAATCAAATTTACTTATGAAATTAAAACAAATAATAAAATAAATTTTCTACATTTAACAATATTAAGAAAAAATGAAAATTTTGAATATATGATATATACGGTAAATCAAATAATACCAAATAATTCTAATCATCCATACAACCAAAAAATGGCTGCTTTGTATAACTTATTATATAGAATGCATAAAATACCTATGAATGAAGAAAATAAAATAAGAGAAAAACATAATTTATCAAATTGCATTAGAAAACGGTTATAAAAAGAAAATTGTTGACAAACTTAATTATAATATTTAGAAAGTGGGTAGCGGAATTTAAACTTGGTGGCAAGTCGCTGGAAGATGACTCACGTGAAGGACCGGCAAAAACTGTAACCACACCGGAAACTATAGAAAAAATTCACTATATCTTATTGGACGATAGGATAATAAAGGTGCGTAAGATAGCTGAGGCTGTAGAGATATCAGAAGAAAGGGTGCCGCAGTTGCAGAATACGGATCAAAAGAAAATTCGCAAACGACATTCACAGTAATGTTTGGACAGATTCAAGAACGATACGACTGATTTTGTGCGGTGGTTTGGTACCATGGATGAGTCATGGGTCCACCACTACACGCTCGAAACTAAACACCAATCGAGGAAAGCACCAAAGATAAGTGGTGAGGTCGATCGGATTGGATGGAAAGATCAAGGCCAGTGTATTTTGGGATGCCAAAGGGATCTTATTAATTGATTACCTTGAAAAGGCAGAACGATTAAGAGTGAATATTACTCCAACCTTCTTGACCAGCTGGATGTCAAAATTCACGAGAAGAGTTCTTGGTGAAAAAAAGTCATTTTTTTATCAAGAAAAGGGACCTGCCAATTAAAGTGTGTTAACAGTAAGAAATTTGCTACATTTGGGGTACGATTTAAGCAGCCATTACCTCTACTCTCCTAATTTGACACCCTCGAACATTCATCTCTTCCCAAACCTGAATAATTTGTTTCTGAAACATTTCGCGTCCAATAAAGACGTTGAGAGGGCCTTAAATTAATATTTTAACAGCCCCCAGACTCTCACTTCCAGGAAGCAATATTGACGTTGGACCACGTGTGTTGATATCAAGGGCGAATATGAAGAAGCCTAAATTTTTTTAAAAACTGAAATGCACGATCTCTCATTGTTAGGCCGAGAACGTTTCACCCTACCCTAGTAGAGAGAAACAACTACATCAGGTGGAATTGTGGTGCGAATTGCTCGCATGTGTTTGTGAGTGTGCGGTGTGTCTGTGTGTGGTTGTATATGTTTGTAGAGGTGAGTGGATGTGGGCGTTTGCGTGGGTGTATGTGTTTGCAGATTGTAGAGGTGTGTGGGTACGTGTGTCAGTGTAAGTGTGTGTGTGTCTGTTTGTGTGTGTGTGTGTGTGTGTGTCTGTGTGTGTGTCTGTGTGTGTGTGTGTGTGTGTGTGTGTGTGTGTGTCTGTGTATGTGTGTGGGTATGGGTAGGGTAAAGGTATTTTTGTGTGTCTGGGGTATAGTAGTGTGAAGATGTGTGTGTGTGTGCGCGCGTGTGTGTGTAGGGGTGTGTGTGCGTGCGCGTGTGTGTATGTGGGTGGGTGTGGGTGGGATATAGGTATTTTTGTGTGTCTGGGGTATAGGTGTGTGTATGTGTGCGCGTGTGTGTGCGTGTGTATGTAGGGGTGTTTGCGTGTGTGTGTGTGTGTATGTTTGTGGGTGTGGGTGGAGTGTAGGTATTTTTGTGTGTCTGGGGTATAGGTGTGCGAAGATGTGTGTGTGTGTGTGTGTGTGTGTGTGTGTGTGTGTGTGCGTGCGTGCGTGCGCGTGTGTGTATGTGGGTGGGTGTGGATGGGTATAGGTATTTTTGTGTGTCTGGGGTATAGGTGTGAGAAGATGTGTGTGTGTGTGTGTGTGTGTGTGTGTATGAGTGTGGGTGGGGTGTAGGTATTTTTTTGTGTCTGGGGTATAGATGTGTGAAGATATGTGTGTGTGCGTGTATGTGTAGGGGTGTGTGTGGCAAGGAGCGTATGAACTGTTGTGCTTTTTATACACTCATAGTGAAACTTTCGAGGGTGGCTTACATTCTAAAGATATTTAGAACATTGCAGGCAATTAACGTTTGGCTCTTCAAGGAGAAATGTGCTTCGTTCGATCGAAATGGATAGTAATAAGATTGCCGAATTACTGCGCGTTAGTGACGTGATTCTCATGGAGAAGCCGTATAGAACCTGATACTGTGAACCAATGCAGCTATGAATACAGGTAGAACAGCCTAGAGTATCTATAGGGACGGATACAGTAGTTATGATCTTTGTATTTTTCCACTGGAGTTGTTTATGTTTGTAAAGTCATTATACGGTTAATCTATTACCATATTTAAATATGCAAATAGTATGGTAGTTTCACTTTGTCACAGGCATCACGAAGTGTTCACTGATCGCTTGTCTGGAGCACTTTACTCGCTCAGATATCTTTAACATCATTGTTTCGCTTTTTATGGAAGCTTCTATGTGTGCCTATTTACTTCAGCAACTTAATAATTGTTTAATACAACTGCTACTACTTGACACTGGAAGTGCCCTAGAAATCCTTCCTTCTTGGAAGTGGTAGATCGGGACCTAGGGCATCCTCCTGAGACAAAACTTTGAAATTAAACGGGATTTTACGTTATTCTAACTCTCAAAGCCAAACACAGGTTATCAAAATATGTGAATTAAATTTGATCTTAAATTAAGTAGATTTCAAATAATAACGTTATAAATAAATTTAAAAAATGAAGTACTTGTACAAACAGTTGGTATTTATTTAAGTAGATGAATGTCTTCAAAAATATGAATGTGTTAAAAGAAAACCTCATATTTTCAGTTTCAAACTTCATTTTTATAAGACGTATTGAGTTTACGAGCCTCTTTGTATGTTCGTTAAGATTAATCCCTTGTTACAGCGATTCTTTAATGGATAAAGCCTGAGAATCCATTTAGAGGCTCTTCGTGAGTTTTATATGTTAAATATGTGGCCAACGTCAAACGAAGTTACGCACATTAAGTCAAGTCTTTTATGAACATTGTACATGAATTAATTTTAACAGTTCTAAGGCTCCTGCCAACTTGATTTTACATTATAAGCAATTATTGCATAATTGAATGAATACTTTAGAACTTAGGTGCTGACGCGTTTCGAAACAATCATTTCATTTATGGCGTTAACCGTATACTTAACTTGTTTCTACACTTGAATTTCCTTATGAGAGTTAGAAATTAACTTAAATGGCCTTAGGACGGCCTACTAAAAAAAGTGTTATAGAACTAGCCTATTTAAAATACTTTTTAAAATGGATTATTAATGATTAAAAAGAAATCTTTTAATGCACTATACAAGCAGGGAATAATAATAGAGTTAATGATACACAACGCAAATAATTACTGCAAATACATTATTATCTGGTAAACAATAGGAAGACCATATAAAGCCTTTCTTTAGAAGTTATGTTTGTACATATCTCTAAACCTTTCCATGCAAGTAGTCTACATTGGTTATGAACGTAAAGCATTCGCAGTACAGAGATATTGTTACGTTCAATAATAACGTCCATTGTTGCTTCCATTCTTCAGTACATTTATTAAAACAATTTCATATAGGCCTATCACGAAATGAATAGAAACTAATTATTTTACTTCCATGCAAACACTTTGTATAGAATATTGGTAAACTAATGAATTTGCAGGAAAATCTCTTAGTGCTCGTGGCTTCATTCTAATAAAAAGGCGGACCCTCACCTCCTTGATTAGGCCACAGTATAGGCTTTTTCTTTGAATTAATATTTTAAAACAAATAACTCATTATTACGGAGTATATTGTATTTACTAGAAGAGAGTCGTAAATACCAGTTTCTACCCGTTGTTTGCCATATATTTTTTCTCTCCCCTCCGTTCTCACAAGTACATATCCCGTACACGAACACAGCCGATTATTTGCTCGTTACCCAGCTAGGGAGGGGCATTGGACCTTCGGTTGAGAAATACTGGAAACAAATATCGGTTCCATGTCATCCAACCACCCAATTTGCACGCACCAGTTGGAACTGTCTGCACTACAAACATCCAGGGCGGAACGACAAGTGACAGTGTTGTCGCGGACCAGTTTATAGCTGAACAGATCGAGATCAAGGCCTTCGGTACTTTGCGACGCTCGCATTCATCACTGACAAAACCGAACTTTATATTAAAGCTTGAAGTTAACAACACATTCCGCTAGTTAGTGAGTGGGAGAGGCTAAATGAAATATATAGTGTGAAAAAATGAATTGTTTTTGATCGATGAATTTACCTTCATCTTGCATGAGACCAATTATTATCTTTTTCTTATAATTAGCTCTCTTGTTAATGATACAAATTTAAAATCATACGTAACTTGAAATACGGTGAATGGAAGTTACACAAAACACACACACACACACACACACACACGTGTTAAAGCTCCCACGTCTAACAGGAAGAAGCGAAAAATCTAGGCTGGAGTCTCCAGGAATCAAGAAACACATTTATATGAGACTGAATGTGGCTCCAACAGGAGGGCAACACCAAAGAGTGCGCAGAGCAGCTGTACACGAGAACTGTTGCGACACAGTTGGCGCAGGGCACGAGTGGAACCGGAACGACAATTTGTCTGTTTGTAGTAGGAACCTTCGCAGTTCTTCCGATTAGCCGCTTTATTTCCGCTTCCACCGTTTCCGGTTTAATGGGATTGACCTAAATTTGTACTTTCATGCTCAGTTTCACGTCCTCTTGTGACGTCATTAAGGCCAATGTGCGACCACCAGGAATGGATGGAGGTCCACAATTAGAATGTTCCAAATTTATCGGCCCAAGGCTGAAATTAAATTATTTGAGGAAAGTATATTCAAGAGAAATATTGGAGAACGCAGAACCGAAAGAAGTTTGAAAGATTAAATATCTGGGAATACAGAAGACCCTACATATTAACAAGACAGTAACCAATCGCACAAATATAAGAAAACAAAGACAAGAATTAAATAAGAACTTTAAATTCACTTATGTGAAGCAAAAGCTCACGAAAAGAAATTAAATCAAAATTACATTTGATTTCTGTATGTAATAATACTCATTTTGGGTCACTGACTATGCTTATCTCTCATCATTGTGACATAAAGCGAGATAATGTAAGTAGAATTACATTACACGAATAACAACATATCAAGAACTTAAGCCGCAATGCAAGTGACCTTAGTTTGTTCAGAAAGGAGGCCTAAAACCTTTAACGCCACAAAGCTGGATATGTTAAGGTCAAGAGCTCTTATATTGCCGAATGTTAAGATTTTCTAATAACATATATGATATACTAAATTAGGGATGGGCCGATTCCTAAAATTTTCGATTCCGATTCCGATTCCGATTCTAAAATTTTCCTTTCGATTCTCGATTCTTTACTCGATTCTCGATTCCTTCAAGTTATATTAGCTTATATGCTAGTTCTCTAATAATTAATTTAGTTAACATCTTGGTCATATGGCAAAACCTTTTAAAAGTTCCGTTTTAATGTAATAGGCTACACAAAACCTTCAACCGTGAGAGTGATATCTGTCTATAATATAATTTATTAAGGTTAAGTTTCGAAGGAATTATACAGTGTTTCTGTTATCCGTCTATTCGCTCAACCATCATGGCCACGGTGACGGTTAATCGAGTTTTTACTGTACTTTTTTGTGTTTTGTTCTGACATCTATAAATCAGTGGCAGTAAGACACGTGGGTGAGAGAGAGAGAGAGCAAAAGAGAGTATCGAACCCACTCTAGTGAGAGAGAGAGACGAGCGATGTCAAACGACCAGAAATGGTTACGATCTTGATTGCTGTTGCTTCTTAAATAATAATATTTTCGTTTACTTTAATCATTTAATTCATTCAAATCAACTAATACATAAATAAGACATAGTTGGTAATTAATTATTTTTCCACACAAATATAATAAATTTTGTTTGGTAATAAATTACTCCACACGCATATTTTAATAGTTAACAAAATAGGAATCGGAATCGACACTTTTATGAATGAAGAATCGAGTATCGACGATTCCTCGATACCACCTAGAATCGACGATTCCTGGAATCGAGAATCGGAATCGGCCCATCCCTATACTAAATCTTAACGAGAAAAGTTCGAATTCATCTGTGGTCATCGTTCATTTTGAGCTGTTTTTACCATTATACACTCGGTAAATCTTAAATTTTACTTCAGACACGATAAATATTACCTAACGAAATGTAACCTAACCCAACCTAACATAACCTAACCTAAAATGACCCTAATGGAAGCGCTCGTTGCTAGCAACAATAATTATTAAGATGATTTTATTTGTTTTATTACAAAAAAAGTATCCTCACATATTATACGGAGGCCACTAATATAGGTACGCATTAATGTTGTATAAAATTACAACCAAATATATCCTGATTGAATACTTCATATGTAAATAAATTAACTTGAACACGTAAATTAACTGCGGAAATCACGGTAAAGTTAGGTTTATTTATTCAGATTTTAGTTGGGTCTACGTTTTTGGGCGCACAGTAGCAAAAAGCTTACTGCACTACGTCTAGACATGAATATACCTATATAGCATCCAGTTAGGATAGATTTGGTTGTAATTTTATACAACGTTACTATATAACTATATTTAAATACATGAAATATCCAGTCAAGATAGATTTGGTTGTAATTTTCTACAACAATACTACCTGCCTATATTAGTGGGCTCCGTATAATACGTAAGTACCAAAAAATCATTGAAAACGTAGCATATCCCAAATTCTAATGGTAAAAACACGAACAACCATTTATTTATGCACTAGTTTAGACATTTCTTACATTTATCACCTGATTTTGGTGGGTATAAGATACAGTAGTAAAACCTAGCCTTTTCAAATATACTGGCTTTAAGAATAACAGATTTACTGTGAAATAAAATTATTATAAATCTCTATAAATATTTAATATTTTTCAAAGCTTTAACGAAGTCTATCGTTCACCCTTTATGATATCATGGTATAATTAATTGAATCAATCTGCGATCTGTTCGATTTCAAAGTAAATGTTTTGAGAGAACGGGTTGCGCCGAGTCAGCGGCTGCTATGAGTGCGCATATTAAATCTGCATCCGATGACGCGCCTCACGACGCCTGACAGTCACCGTCAAGGTCTAGGCTCTAGGTCTAAAAACCTTCACTGAATAATCATCAAGACAACTTCACAAAATTAGCTCGACATACACATAAAGATAGCTTATCATATTTGGCCTACTATGTTTAGCTACTGTGCTTCGTGTTTGCTCGGGGCGCAAGATTTATAACTTAGTAACAATCTTGTGTGTCTTTCGCTACCTTAACTGTACACTTGTAATGGTTGAATATTGTTACCTGCCTTTTTGCGACCTAATTTCTTTCTATCTTTGTGGGTTTTCGCCTTTCTTATAGGTTTTTCAAACCTGATGATTTCATTCTGAGATCAACTTGTTGCATTACAATTCAACCAAAACCTGCAGTTTTAAATCTGTCTGTTTGATGTTACACTTAAATAATATGTTCATATTTTATAATTTATTACAACTGATTTCCTATTTATTTTTCTCAGTGTAATCGCCTAGATAAGTCGGTAGTAACTAAAACTATGTTGATTATAGCAGAAACAAAGTTTTGACCCTTGCAGCATAAGTATACTAACTGTAAGAAATAAAAATCAAGATTGCAACAGATAGTAAGTCAACAAAACACTTGTTCCTCTGGTTACATGGTCTGTTTTAGTATCGAACAAATGGGTTAGTTTTTGATAACGCCAATGGCGTTTTTGTATAGTTATATAGTAGGGCGAAAAGCTTTTAATTAAAATAAAACATTTTGGATTAAGAAATATGCTTAATGATTGTATAACAGAAACAGAATTACCAGAAATGTATACACCCCCCCCCCAGAACACTTACATAAACACACACACACACACACACACACATACACACACACACACACACACACACACACACACACACACACACACACACACACACACACACACACACACACACACACACACACACACACACACACACACACAATATCCAATGTCCTTAATTTATATGTTATTATAATTTCACCTGATTTAATAATAATTTTTAAGAAAATTTATTTCTTGTATTTTTGTAGGAATATTAGAATTTCTAGATTTAACATACGCATTACTTATTTGATCACTAAAGTGACCCTAAAATGCACTTAAAAACTACATTGTAGGGTTTAAGAGTTTCATTTTACAAAATTTAATTTTCTATAATAGTTAAATTGTACTTCAATACATTGGAGTAAAGCGGGTCGATACTCAGCGTTCTTTCTTCGGTCGAATGTTGCTCCTTTGGGTATTTGTTGCTCTTATGACCTCCCGATATCCACCTGCAACGTTGACTTCCAAATTTTGACCAACGTCTCCATTATTCTTTTATTCATAAAAATAATTCTTCACTTTTATTTTCGGCTGGCTCCCAGAATTAGACTCTTCTATCTCCGATTTCCATGGTTAGACTCCTCTATATTTGACTTCCTGGGTTAGACTCCCTCTTTGGCTCTAGAACTTTTGCCCTCTCAAGCTCTCAATCGTGACTAACCTGTCCTCGATTCCTTGACCTTCAACCTTTCTTATGACTCCCTTTCCCCCTGTCTACTCCACCAATGATTTTTTTTCAGCCACCCCGGCCTTGTCTTCCATCTGTTGTATCAGTTGAACAAAAATCCTTTTTACTTTCCTAAGCACTGGTATTAGAAATTACGTCCGGTCCAATTTAGGAATATAATGGAATGGGGGGTGGTCGTCTGTCATAAATTTACCTATCTGCTAGATTTACTTTTGATGTTCACACTCTAAGTTTTCTAAAAACTAGAATACTCGCTTTTTTAAAATAAGTTAACCACGCAGAGTGATCCCTTACCTCAGATTTACAACCTTCTTATCCTTGATTGCCTCACAAAAGCGGTTTTACACAATGCTTATTCTCCACTCACCTCAACATACGTTTTCTTTATATATATATATATATATATATATATATATATATATATTAAATATGGTGATATGTTTTCTTGTATATATAGTTAATAAATTAAAAATATTTCAAAAACAAGAATACTTTTAATGAATATATTTATTCAAAGCTTTTCGCCGATAAAATAGTACCAGCGTCTTCAGGAAAATAATTATCTAATAATATATATATATATATATATATATATATATATATATATATATATATATATATATGATTTTACATACATTATATGAACAAACTGTTACTATATGAACAAAGTGTGTTTGTTTTTTTGTTTTTGATACTAAGTCAAGAATCTCTCTGATGTGGAAGGTGTATTTTATAAAACTGTAGAAAATGGAAGGAGTCAAGTAAAATTTAGTTTTGGAAGCCCCCGGTCGGGAGGACAAAAGGCTTATTATCCACGTGTGATATTACAACAGGCCTAAATAATGCATTTTGGAATAGGTTTAGAAGGTGTTGCGATGGATTGCAATTAAAACAGACGCCGCCAAAGTGGCGGGAGACATTGTGCGCGTGCGTAACAATACAGTGCAGTTGTGCGAAGAAGAATGGACGGGTTCAAGGCTGGCCGTGGAACTAATTGTGATATTAACCGAAATCTGCCTTTACAAATATCGTTGGATATATCAGGTGGCAGTTAGACATTCAGTAGAAAGCAGAGGTACTTCAACAGAAAATGTCTGTCACCTTACCCAAAGTATAAAGTAAAAGCCGGTGTTCTCTGCCATAGCAGACGTCACTGCTCTTTGTCATCAAAATAATGTTTACAACCTCATATATATATAACACATACTGTTTCTTCCCACTATATTTCCCAGTATCACTTCCTGGGTGATGAAAGTCACTTTGGTATCGAAACCCTAAGAGATAGGTTTTTTCATTTATCTTTCTTGTAAGTGACTGAAAAACACTGCACAGCTATATAAGTGGAGATTGCACACTAGGTAGGACAGTTTAGTACTCCAGCATGTGTACAGTTAGTTAAACCTGACTCACGTGCTGTGTATAGTTGGACAGCTGGGCAGTTGCGCGCATATAGAGCTGGAAAATTTTCGTTTAGCGCTGGTTAGATGTATGTAGATAATTTTTCTGCATCTAACTAGGATTATATGACGCGTTAGGATGCTTTGGATATAGCAGGGAAATGTCACACAGAGTGGCATATACGACAGTGGGACATCTTGCACTTGTGGGACATCTTGCTACAAGTGCTGTGTGTATATGGTACATGCACATACACACATCACTTGTAGCACTAGTCACCCACGTTATGTATAGCAGGGGCAGCTTGCAACACGCTCTGTTCATATATGTAGAACAGCTTGTTTAAGACATTGTGCAAATATCTGGGATATATTGCCAGACTTGTAGTGTATAGCTGGGATACATTGGCACACGCACTGTGTGTAGCAAGGACAGCTTGGCAAACGCACTTTGTATAGCTACAACTACTTCCCACACGCGCTGTGTAATGCTTGGAGAGCTTAGCACATGGGCTGTGAGTAGCAGGGGCAATTTGGCATACACTCTGTGTATAACAGGGGCACATTGGCATATGCGCTGTGTATAGCTAGGGCAGCTGCCACATGCGCTGTGTGTAGCAAGGGCAAATTGGCATAGGTGCTGTGTATAGGCTAAGACTACTTGCCACACGCGCTGTGGACGTGCGCTATGTATAGTGGGAAAATTTGGGATACACTCTGTCTATAACAGGGGGAGATTAGCACATGCGCTGGGTATAGCTTGGGCAGTTGGCCTTGTGTATCACGGGCATCTTGGCACACAGGTGCTGTGTATAGGCTAGGACAGCTTGCCACACGCGATTGGCTAGGGCAGCTGGCTTTGTGTGGCAAGGGTATCTTGACACAGGTGCTGTGTGTAGCTAGGAATTCTTGGCTCTTGCTTGACTGTGTATAGCTAGGGCAGCTGCCACATGCGCTGTGTGTAGCAAGGGCAGATTGGCACAGGTGCTGTGTATAGGCTAATACTACTTTCCACACGCGCTGTGGACGTGCGCTATGTATAATAGGGAAAATTTGGGATACACTCTGTCTATAACAGGGGGAGATTAGCACGTGCGATGTGTATAGCTTGGGCAGCTGGCCTTGTGTATCACGGGCATCTTGGCACACAGGTGCTGTGTATAGGCTAAGACTACTTGCCACACGCGCTGTGGACGTGCGCTATGTATAGTAGGGAAAATTTCGGATACACTCTGTCTATAACAGGGGGAGATTAGCACGTGCGATGTGTATAGCTTGGGCAGCTGGCCTTGTGTATCAAGGGCATCTTGGCACACAGGTGCTGTGTATAGGCTAAGACTACTTGCCACACGCGCTGTGGACGTGCGCTATGTATAGTAGGGAAAATTTGGGATACACTCTGTCTATAACAGGGGGAGATTAGCACGTGCGATGTGTATAGCTTGGGCAGCTGGCCTTGTGTATCAAGGGCATCTTGGCACACAGGTGCCGTGTATAGGCTAGGACAGCTTGCCACACGCGCTGTGTATAGCTTGGACAGCTGGCTTTGTGTGGCGAGGGTATTTGGGCACAGGTGCTGTGTGTAGCTAGGAATTCTTGGCACTGGCTTGACTGTGTATAGCTTGGACAGACACTATGCACCGCAGGGGCAATTTGACATAAGCGCTGTGTATAGCTTGGACAGCTTGGCACAGGCACTGTGTATAGTTTGGCTATAATCTATGTAAAGACTAGAGGTAGCATGTTACAATCATCTGAAGTGTATTGTGTAATTTTCTGTATTACAGAGCACGGGGGATTGTAATAATACGTCTAGTTCACGTATTTAAACATAGTTGCACAAAGCTGTATGATGCGATAAGTTCTAACAGTAACTAAGTTGGCAGGGGGACTAATTAGTAAGATCAGAAGGTGACACCCTTGTGCTTAATCGAAGACATTTCGCCTTGTGGTATTATAATCCTGAGAATTGATTATTACGTTATGTTTGTTGTGTTTAGATGTTTTCCTTAACGATTGGCGATCCAATTTCGATATTTCTTCTTCTTCCAATTCCCAATACCTTTATTCATTTTTGTACTAAACGTCTTATTATTTCCGTTGAATCTGAGCATATTCCATTGTTGTTGACTGAACATATGCGTATTTTTACAGTTTGACAGACAGTTGTGTTGATACGTAGCCTCGTAGATAGTTAACAGCTAATCGACTTTAGATAAACACGTGGTCGTCACTAATAGGTGATTAATCGTGAAATGTTCTAGGTTGAACCTTGGTAATGTCACAGAAACTATGTTGTAACGTCGTCATGGCAATGCCAACAGTCACTCTGCATGGTAACGGAAGACATTTACACTAAACAGTGGGCCCTAAGTTTTGGAAACCAATGTCATACTAGTGTATTCGTTAGAAACAAAATTTGAACATAGGGTTGCATTTGTGTAAATAAAAATGTAAACGCTGTTTTGTTCACAACCCTTAATTTTCGACTGTAATTATTAAATAGCTTTGAAATTTTGACATAACGTTCATACTAAAATTTTATTATTTTAATATACCGTCTATTATAGCATGCCACATCTGTGACAGGCAAAAAATAAGGTAAACACGAGCGTTATGTGTTAGACACGCTACAAGAAAATTTCAATGTTCCCCATTTTACGATTTACCGTACCACCTTAACGTTTCTGATGACTCATAAATTGAATTTTGATAGATTTCGATTTATTTTAATTTAATTATTTATTCTGACCTTGCGTTGGTATTGAGTTGTGCCTTATTAAACCTTTCATTTCATGAGTGTAGTTTATTAATTCAATTAATTTGTCCCTGTTTACAATTTTGTCTTTGCATTATGCTGTTCTTATTTTCAGTGCAATTGACGATGGAAATGAGTTGTGTCGATTGATTTGCATTTGTTTCAAATATATCGTTAGTGTTTAAAATTTTTTTTTGGTCCGTTTTTCTTTTTTCTAATTGTTTTGGAAGTTTATGGGTTGTTATTTTATACCCTTTTTCTCTTATTTTCAGAGTCATACAACGTGTGGCCTTGTTCAGGTATTAAAAATAAATTGGTAATTTAAACTAAATATAAAAAGTGCACAAAATGTTACTAAGTAAAGTAACATTAGGTATTACCATCACAGCCACCAAACACAATCCCTTATATTTACTTTCCTATGCAATTATACTGTTTAGATCTTCTTATTTCTTTGTGTCACTTCATTGTTTAAATACGTCTTGACTTTCAAACCAACATAAGGTCGACGAATTTTAAAGGATGTAAAGCAGAGAAAACACAAAAGACTGCGCATCGAATTTTATAACAAAACTTTGAAATTTGTTAATGAGTTATTAAAGGAGTTTGAGGGCGGTTGCCAAATAAGATCTTATCCCCAACACACATCTTGTAACTGATGTTAAATAAACGAAATGCACATCAAAAGGCGTTTGTTCTTCTTAAAGACCTAATGATAAACTTATGACGAAATGAAACTTGAATTGCAAATAATATTAAAATACAACTTAATGAATTAGGAATAGCTAAATATAGGATATCTCTCTTATATAAGAGATTATATAACATCAAATACTGAGTTTTAATTTTAGTTTCCTCAAACATATAAGTAAAAAGACAACGAAGTACAGTGAATATTTAAAAATATAAATACTTAAATATAATTATTTCTATCACTTTGGCTTAGATTTGGTTAAGTGTTTTGTTTTTGAAATATTAAAATAGAGTTTAAATTTTTAACATGGATTTTATTTGTCGACTCCTATTACTTCACACTCCTCTATGTCGTCCCTTGTAGTCTATATGTCTCTCTATATCACCTTCAAATTTTCAATCGTTGTTAAAATATTTCTTATTCATCCGCTCAAGTTCAAATAAATTTGTTTAAACTTGTAGTGGATGACACTTGATGCTAATACAGTTTCTAAAAATAATAATCCACTATTACATTTAAAAACGTTGATGTCTTTAGGTTGGATTCCAACTGTATGACTACATGTTTCAAATTCAGCACTCAAAAATTGTATTTCAGAGGATAAATAATAGGCATTTTATTAACGATTGAAAATTCGAACGTGCAAGTATACACACACACACACACACACACACACACACACACACACACACACACACACACACACACACACACACACACATACACACACACACACACACACACACACACACACACACACACACACACACACACACACACACACACACACACACACACACACACACACACAGCTAGCATTCGTATTTTGCCTCCCAACTTCTGCTACAACTGTCTATGCCAAGTTTAAATATACTGAAAACCTTTTTTTTTTTATTGATATCAATTTATTGGTGATATACACACGTATAATGCACGTTTGTGGCGACCTTGAGAGAACACTTGAACGCACAGTAATATATACATGTTAGTTTAAGTGGGCAGGTTTTGATGATGACCTAACCGACCGTCTGGTGAGAGGGAAAGAGGTGCAATAAGGAAAACACTGGAAGATTTACTTAGCTATCACGACTTCAAATATCCAGTTTAAGAGGAAATTATTTGAACATATAACTGCATTGACTTAATGCTTTGCCCTAGGCTCCTCTACAGCAGGCCCTTAGGAACTGCGCAGTAATCCATACATGCGATACTGACAAATGGGTCAGTATTCTCACAGGTGGAACACTCGCTTACTCAATTTCGTGTCAATGTTTATGTTAATACAATGGTGTTTGTTTACAAAAGCTAATAAAGAAAGGATTAGATTCTAGAGTTGCTGAGGTGAAGCATCGGCGCGCTCGTTTATTCATTCCGTATTCGTAAACCTATGGAGTTAAGCACGCTGGCTTCTCATTCACTTTTATTATATAATATTTTCTAGAGTTGCTAAGGTGAAGCATCGGCGTGCTCGCTTATTCATTCCGTATCTGTAAACCTCTGGAGTTAAGTACGCTAGCTTCTCATTCACTTTTATTATATAATAGGTTCTAGAGTTGCTAAGGTGAAGCATCGGGGCGTTTGTTTATTCAATCCGTATCTGTAAACCTCTGGAGGTAAGCACGCTGGCTTCTCATTCACTTTTATTATATAATAGACTCTTAGTTACTAGCACGGAGGAAGCGGTTTATTTGTTTCACTGCAAACGATGACGTTTATAAAGCTTGAATTTATGAATGTCGAAGCCACCCGCTGTGACTAAGGACGGTGCGGTCAGGGCTCGTAATTAGTGCTCTGTTTTTGTAGGCTGTACAGCAGTAAAAATCAATTGTTTATTAAGTAAATATCGATTATTGCAAGTCCTATTGGCTTTAAATAGATACGTCGTCACATTTATTTAATAAAAGCTTTTATTCCAGTAAGTATTGGAAGCTTTCCACAACTGACTATGTGAGCCATATGGTAACGCCTGACATGTTGTTGCAGGTAATCTGCAATGTGTTTCAGTATTGTAATGTTATATACAATAAGTAGTAAGAGGTACATGTGTAACTGAAAGTGTAGTAAAAAAGTCAGTAAAAGCTAAGAACAGTGTTTTTTTTCAGTGTATTCAAGGAACATAAATCACGTGACGACCGGCAGTCTCAAACGCCCACCTTCAAGAACACAGTCCAACCATTGAAACTGAGAGGATTACACTTCTCGAAAGTCGACTGAAGGAAACATCAAGTAGGTTTCCTGTTTAAATATATTGAAATGTTAGTAATGTAATGTAATATATATATATATATATATATATATATATATATATATATATATATATATAAATCTGGTCAAACCTCCTAATCTGGGTGGTTTCATTTCAGCATCATTATTTATACCTGGTCACCTAGTGTAGGCGATAATATTACTTAACACTACTCAACATAAATACGTTGGTACAGGGTAGCCGATCTACAATCTACAATCGAGTCTTGTTGAGGTTAGAATTTTTCGATAAGTTTAAAATTTTTTAAAAATTTGTTATAATGACTTTCAGAAAATGTTCATTTTTTCTAAAAAAAACATTTTATATATATATATATATATATATATATATATATATATATATATATATATATATATATGTGTATATGTCTTTAGTCTTTTAAAAATAATAGATACTGTATTGATGGAGAGAGATGTTCCGAAAGTGTTCGAGCTAAATTCAGTAAACATATAGGCCTACTGTTACAAAAAATTTAAAAACAGGCCTAGATCTTATAAATATTCAAACCCCTTTTCTTATATTTTGTAATAGAACAGATTTGTACAAGTTATATTTGTAATAAAGCAAATTATCGATGATTTACATTGTCAATTACGTATTCACGCATTAGTTAATAGACGCTTTAGTTCGCCATCTCCTATAGAATAAATACGTCATCCCTTAACGGTAAAGAGGTAGTTAGGCATCTGGACAATAGGTAGGGCACGCTTAGGTAGGAAAGCTAACGGCTTCTGAAAAGCTATTCCGTCGTGTAATCTCCCTAAATTACGGCATTGATTTATCTTTTTAGTATTTAATTAAATTGTTTACGTAAATACTGGTAAACAAAACAATTAAACTTTATGGGACTTGGAAGCACGGCCCCCGCTCGCGTTCCATGACGCTATGTTCATTTGTAATTTTAATGACCACTGGATTTATTTATTTCGTGTGACAGGCTATCAGTACGTAACACGTAAAACTATGTCACAGGAACCGGGATGGCTAATAAATCACATTCAAATTACTACGTTTCTAACTTGCTTTTAGAAACGTTAAAATTAATCATTTCTATTAAAAGAAATATTAGGTCATCTTTAACAGCGTATAAGTCATAGTTAAAAAAAAATATTTGTAAATCTGCATATAACGGGATTAATCGATTAACTGTTCAACACATAGCTACATTAATTCGATTATTTTGAGATTTCAATTACATATTCGACAGTCTCCAATGTTATTTACGAAATAATTCTTTATTTCGCAAGTTTTTACACAAGACTAAGATGTAAATTCTGATGAAAATTTTGACAATATAAAGATGATTGTTAGGTTTTATAGTATTATAATGAATCGAAGTTGATTAATTAATATTGGTGAGTAGGTAATATGACTTGTGAAACTGTCATATTCATGTTTTTTTAATACAGACACAATTCCGGAAAACTAGTTCTAATGGGTTGATAAAAGAATTGGGATAGATATATAAGTGCCCACGTTGCCAAGTGTCCTTTCTAACTTTTCGTCACGTCACCCTGCCACGTGCGTCCTTTACTACATTTATAAGGGGCCAAGTCGAAAGACACCAACTTACCAGGTCGCCAATTATCCTTACAACCCCTCTTTACCATACCTCCAAGTTGCCATATCGTCTTGTTGCCAAGTCCTCCATTTGCTACGTTATCAAATCGCTACATTGTCACTTCGAAAGTTGCCATGTTAACAGGTTGTCACTTTACAACCTCACAATAACCTACATCGCTTTGTTCACGCATTATCAAATCTCTACATCACCACCTTACCATGTTACTAAGCTGTCATATAACCTACATCGCTTTGTTCACGCATTATCAAATCTCTATATCACCGCCTTACCATGTTACTAAGCTGTCACATCGCCTTGTTGCCATTACGTCAATTTGCTCCGTTGTCAAATCGCTACGTTGCCACTTCGAAAGTTGTCATGCTAAGAGGTTGGCACGTTATCACCTCGCCATGAACTACATCGTCTTGTTGTTGCGTTATTAAATCTCTACATCGCCGCCTTACCATGTCACTAAGCTGTTACATCGCCTTGTTGCCAAGTTGTCAAGTTGCCATGTTAACAGGTAGTCACTTTACAACCTCGCCTTCAGCTATAACGCCTTGTTGCCTCTATATCAAATCCTTACATCACCACCTTACTACGTCACCAATCTGTCTCATCGCTAAGTAGCCATAACACCAAGTCGTCATGTCGCCAAGTAGCCACATCTCGAAGCTGCCGTGCCGTAATGTTGCGATTTTGCCAGGTCACCACGTGGCTCGATATGGATTACAGAGTAAATAGTGTTCCCATTGTTCACTATCTATGTTCTTGCCTCCCAACTACAGCAAACTATAAGTTTACAAAAAGAACTCGTGGTGACTAAACTATCCACTGCCATCTAGTTATGCTGATACATTTCTGTAACATTAAGGCTAATCGATCTTGCCATTATATTTCATTAGGAACGGTAACGACTCCAGTGTGGATATGGAAATGTGCTGTTGACATTTAGACAAACAAACAGAAGCGTACTCAGATAGCATCCATCCTGAGAAGCAAAACTACCCTCTTCTTAGAACAATGCTTATAGTCTGTCTAATTTATATTAATCATCAAACAAATTAAAAAGTAAACAATTATTTTGTGTTTAAGGTTTTTTATGTTTGACACATTCCATTAAATAGTCATTAGACGGACCTTTGTTTCTTGCAATCTAATTGAGAGGCACACAGATTAATAACAGAAACAGGTTTAATTCTGTCACATGTTTGCTGACCAAGAGTAATTTTTGGGCATAGATTTGCTTTCGTGTTTTAAAGCAAAGAGACACTTATTGCCTAAGAGGATTGAGGGGTAAGATTAAATAAGGGGTATTGTGGAATGAAGAAGAGGTTGGTCTTCTGAGGGGTCGCCTATTTGGCGCTTACCTTTAATTGCAAGTAAAAATAAGTGATCTTAAACTGTATCTAAACAAAACTAAATGGATCCTGATAAGCAAACCCCATTAACCTTGTCGGTCAGGTGATAAGACAAATAACACACAAGTACTTCATATTCATACGTGTAGAATACCTTGAATCAGTTACTAACACAAAATGCGACCAATAATCGAAATACATTCAAGATAAAAAAAAGCCAGACCACCATTTAACAACATGTACGTTTTTTCACACAATATCTTATTTCATTCGATAAATATAAGGCTTACTAAATATAGCACATTTTATGTATTGCTGTACGGTGCGGAGTTGTGGAAATTGAGGGGAACGTCAATTAAGAGGCTAGAGACATTTTAAATTTTTATATACCGCAGTACTCTCAGAGTCTCATACATCACCAACGTGGAAGTACTATGCTGAACAGAGTAAGACAATTAAAGCTAACTCAGAAATTTCAAAATGTAATTGCTATTTAGTTAAAAAGTTAATTGTATCAACTACGACTTTTTGTGTTTAGGCCTACATATGTTACCTAAACAAGCATTATAAACAAGAAAAATATATATATATATATATATATATATATATATATATATAGGCCTACATATGTTACCTAAACAAGCATTATAAACAAGAAAAAAAATATGTATATAGGCCTATATATGTGTATGTGTGTGTGTGTGTGTGTGTGTGTGTGTTTGTAAATTAGTAGATTACGCCAACATTAAAAAAAAAATTTTCACGAAAGTATTACAAACAATAGACCAGTAAATAGAAACATTATTTTAAACTTACAATGTGCCTTGACTCGGGGCCACTGACCTGCAAAATAAAATAAAGTAATTACAGCTACCTTTTATAAAAGTAATATTTGAATACACCCTACAGAGTACATAAATGAAAAAATGTTCAAAAGATGGTAAACTAGGAGCTTATAAATAATTTATAAATCTGTCAGATTCGTTTACTTTGTGCGTCGTTTAAAAGCTCATCGTTATTGGTTGAGATGGAATTGCTTATTGTTAACAAATAACTCGCCAGGCCTTCACACCAATCCTCGTTTTTATTGCAGAGGTCAAATTTCACAATTTTCTTCTCTACCCAGGTTAAATCGAATGTGTGTGTAAGCATAAAAAGCTCATCATAGCAGCTAATTATCATACTAGAGTTATACAGATAGAAACACGGCGCGTGTGCCCTTGTCGGTTCTACATGATACGCGCACACGATGACGCTTGTATGATCCACCGATCTTACGTTGTTCTGAAGGACCCAAAAGTTATACAGCCATTGCCACGACCCAAAGGCTAGAAAAACGGCGCATCTTACGTTGTTCTGAAGGACCCAAAAGGTATACAGTCATTGCCGCGATCTAAAGGCTAGAAAAACTGCGTGTGGGAGACTACGGATGCCCTAGTCGGCTCTACTAGATACGCGCACACGATGACGCTCGTATGATCCACCAGCGCTATCTTACGTTGTTCTGAAGGACCCAAATGTTATACAGCCATTGCCACGACTTAGAGGCTAGAAAAACTGCGTGTGGGAGACTACACGTGTCCTTGTCGCTTCAACTAGATACGCGCACACGGTGACGCTTGTATAATCCTCCAGCGCTATCTTACGTTGTTTAGAAGGATCTAAAAGATATACAGCCGTCGCCACGATCTAGAGGCTAGAAAAACTGCGTGTGGGAGACTACACGTGTCCTTGTCGCTTCAACTAGATACGCGCACACGGTGACGCTTGTATAATCCTCCAGCGCTATCTTACGTTGTTTAGAAGGATCTAAAAGATATACAGCCGTCGCCACGATCTAGAGGCTAGAAAAACGGCGCGTGGGAGACTACGTGTGTCCTTGTCGGTTCTACTAGATACGCGCACACGATGACACTTGGATGGTCCATCAACGCTATCTTACGTTGATCTGAAGGACCTAAAAGTTATACAGCCATTGCCACGACCTAGATACAAGGAAAACGTCCTAGTCACGAACCAAATACCTGTATCGCTCATATTTTTATAAATGGAATAAATGCTTCATCATTTGCTCTAATTTTCCACTCGTCATGACCGATTTACGTTTAAATTTAGGTGACATTTTGGATTCTTTTACTACGATTCGTTACTAAATACAGGGCATGTAGAGGTAATACACGTTTTTACACAGCAGTATGGCATTTTTCCGATGAAATGAAGACGCTTGAAGGGGAGAAATGTTCAGAAACGTGCTAAGATAGAACTCGAAAAACACACTCCCGATAGCCTTAAATAAGAAGACATGAAGAATGTCATGTAGAGGTAATACACGTTTTTACACAGCAGTATGACATTTTTCCGATGAAATAAAGAGGCTTGAAGAGGAAAAATGGTCGGAAACTTGCTAGAGACTTATGCCTTAAGTATGTAAAATAGACAAGACGCGAAACTTTGAAAAATAATTGTCAGTAGGAAAAAGTTTTAATATCCAAGCTAATATTAAATGCTTACGAGAAAGAAGCGGAAGAAAACAAATTTTTAAAGAAAGAAATGCTAAGCCCTCCTGTTAACTTTATCTACTCTCTGTTAACATAAAGGCTGTCAGTTTGGTAAAACTATCTACAACGAAATCCAGTTGCTAACCTATGTATATACACTTCATGTCAAATGTCTAAAAGGATTCACAGGTTCAGTAAACAATTGTTTTATCTTTGCAACAATAAGCAATAAAACTTTAAAATTAGAACGTATAAAGTAATAAAGTTTGAATGTCATGAAAAAACTCCCCATGTTTGCTATGACGATATCTAAACAAAATGTGAATTATAAGTCCCATTTTTGCATAATTTGGCACTCATTAGGTAGAGAGTCTCATTTCAAAGTGCAATATCTCTTTCTTTTCTTCAGTACTACAATAATAGAGAACTTTAGTAACCTTTTACACAAATCTTTCTCTCTCTACCCTCATTGGCGTTAGACATTATGTTTTTAACACACATCTGTTTATTCGACACAATTATCTATTTATGTTTATGTACGTCTTTGTAATATATATATAAACGACAAACAACCTTCTTCACAGGTTGGTTTTATCTATTTTTCATGTCAGTATCGTAGCTGTGGCTGCGAGAAATAGTTATTCTAACAGTCAGCTGTGAACTAGCAACCGGTCTGCCGCAAGCAAATACTCTACTATTGTAGCTAACGATAACCACAGTGACATGTGAAACATTAAATGTTCCCAATTACATTGTTTATTAACAAAAAGAAACGTATTCACTTGCATTCCACTCACATTTATACAACCTGAATTAAATACTCACTTTAATCGATGGTCTTTTGTGTGATCATGTCGTGGTCGAGCTGTGTCATTCGTCAAATCGTAAGTAGAGGTTATTTGGGAATGAGTTACAATTATTCTTTTTATGCTTACTTTACTTTACTTTATCCAATGCCCACTCTTGGCATTTCAGCCATTCGGTGCCGCGCAGTCCAGTAGAGGGAGGCGAGATGCTCTAAGTCGGAGTTATATGCTTCATCGCGGACGTCCCGCAGTCCTTGGCATTCGAACAGATGTTGGGCGTTCAAAATTGCTTCAGGGGCTGTGCAGAGCGGGTAGTCTGCGGAGGAGAGTACTCCTATGGTCAGATAAGCAGGGAGGTAATCGAGTCCTGTCAGAGTTCGAAAGGCGGCCACACCAACTGGACGTGACAACTTTCGGTTAAGTGGGTTGTTCTTGACGATAGATTCCCAGCTCTTTCCTTCCGCGGCGTACCTGTGTCTGGCAGATGTTCTTGCCCTCACCGCTTGATCAATCCTTGTCTTGGAGGAGGTCAGGGACATTGGCTGAGTGAGGGATAGGCCTGATTTCGCTATTTCGTCCGCCTTTTCATTCCTTGGAATTCCAACGTGGCTTGGAATCCACTGCAGAGTAAGTTCCCAACCCCTTTCAGAGAGATCACTTAAGAGAGCGCTACAGTTGAAAGCTCGCTTGCAATTGGTGTCAGTGTTGGTGGAGAGGGCCGTGATTGCAGATTGAGAGTCAACAAAGAACGCAGCTTTTCGGTAATCTCTCAATGAAGTTAGTTTTCGAGCGGCTTGATATACAGCCGATATTTCCCCGTCATAGTTGCTCAGGGGGAAACCCACTTTGGTGCGCTCTGTAAAGAGTGGGGAGTGGTAGCCCGCTCTTGTACAGCCAGTGGCAGGATCACAGGATCCGTCAGTGTAAATGTGCAGCGAGACGGAGGGTGGGTAACGCATGTTGATGGTTTCAAGTCCTGTGCCAATCTGAGTTCGACTTCAAGGGATGAGTGTTTTGGGGATGTGTGGCCGGAAAGATACAGACTTTGCTGGGGAAGGTGGCTGAACGTGCGGGTTCGGAGAAGATTGGCTCTGAGGTACTTGCTGGGATGTTCAGTTCTTTAAGGAGTTCTTCGGCCTTCTTGAGAGGCGTAGTTTGAGTTTTTAATCTCGACATCGGAGTTTTGTAAGTGTCCCAGAATGGATGAACTCGTTTGATTCTTTCCCAGGATTTGAGTGATGTCTTTACTTTTTTCTGTCATCAAGGGGTTCAATCCCGGTTTGTGCTTCCATTGCCGCGATTGGACAGGATTTCGCACCACCGGTTATGACTCTCAAGGCAGTGTTTTGGACCCGGTCAAGTTTGGCAATATTACTTGCGCTGGCTGTGACAGGCACTTCATTTCCATACTCTATAACTGGTCTGATGTAAGTTTTGTAAGCTGTTTCTAGGACGTCCTGAGTGGCGCCTAGAGGAACTGGGAGAAAATTTCTTATATTATTCAGTTAACGGTTTGATCAAACAATGGCATTATCTTTGTATTGCCTTAGCCTCTGAAGTATAGGTCAAACTTTATAAGCTGGAACGTGGATCTCAGGTAAAAATTGTGTATTCGTCTTCTAGAAAACATCAGGCTCATCGAGGCCATAAATCGCAGCCTACTCGTCCCAAACCGTAGACAATCCTATTACCACAATTCCGTGACGCCCTATTTTCATTAGCTGTTATTTATACTACACATTGGAAAGTATTAAAAAGTAGCAAAATAATTAGTCAAGCCTATGAGTTTACGGAAGTCCAAGGGTCGACGTTTTTAAAAACAACCTGCGAGCACCTCCACCCTTCGTTCTTGGCTTCTCGCCAAAGCCCGCAGCCCCCAAGTGCCATCTTATAAAATTTGACCTATACTGCAAAATAAACTTTTATGAAACGCAAGAAAAGCAAGAAAAGCTTTCTTTTGTTTCTTATTTCTCATCGATGCAACCACAATGTGGTACACCAAAACGTGGCAGGGTGGCATGGTGCCAGGATACAGCTATTAAGTCACAAGTATAATTTTAAATAAACTGCTCTGTCTTTAGCTGTCATTCATTGTCAGAATTTTCAAGGGCAAGTAATATCTTAGGTGACAATGAAAGTACTTGCCATCTTTGAGTGTTTTGCTGTCATATATATACATATATATTGTTTTATAAAAGCACCCGTATTGTATTATGTGACGTAACCATTCGCCTTTCTAATTGACGGTATCGTTCTCTGTAACAATCATTCACATTTCTAGAGAAAATTAAAAAACGTGCGCACGCACGTACAATTAGTATAACGCATGTGACTTTGAACCAGAACATCTTTGTAAAGCTCTTCAATTGATTTTAAAGCTCATATCTTACACAAGTTTAATATTTCACATGTAGTTTTCACGTATTTGGATTTACCGAAACAATTCAACATATGTGTTGGGGCTGTATTTTACCTTTCTCAACAAACAATAAATTATTGTAATTTTATAGCCTTCAATATTCTTCAATACTTTCACATATATTTTAAGAGAATTGATTTGTTTTAATAAAAAAATTATTATTATTGTTTAATCGTTGTATAAAAAGTGTCTCATTTCCCACAGTAGTTCACTATTAATACTTGACTGATGGCCTTTGTCCAGGTGCACTAGGCCTAGCCTATGCCAACCGGCCGTCGGTTCTATTAACCTTCACAAATAATGTTGAGATAAAACTTTATTGTTACTGATTAATTCGAGAGCCTACGTCCTTTATCGATAAGATATCGCTTATTTGTCGCCTTGAATATATTGGAATTCTTAAGGCTGTTGATTCCTTTGTTTTTAAGTCGATTTGTGCGAGTTCCTCATTCGAATAAATTATGACTACGAAATGGGAGTAATTAACCACACGTGTCTATATAGATGTGATATTTAACATGTAAATTTAGTTTTGATTTTGAATGTAATAGAGATAATTAGAGTATGTTGGTTTTATCTAGATATTTGCACTGGTATTATCTGTAGTTGTCGAAGTTATATTTTTGGAGTTCTTGAGGGCGTAAGTACAAGATACGATTGTTTGATAAGTCTCTGCTACTGTAGCCTGCGCAGTGGGAGACGTAGAAAGGACATTGTTGTATGACAGATCGAGTTAGGAAATTATTGGTTGAGATACGTCTATATATGTTAGACATTTATTGTTTCCCACTACTAGGTTACATTCGTGGAGTAAACCTACAAATATCTTATGGTAGGAGGGATGAGAAAACAACAACCAAAACTATAACCCAGACTGAGTTAAGGAAGGTACTTTCTTATGCTTGGGATATATCTAGAGCTGGGACAAGATTTCCTTCTACAGTGACACATTCCTGTAGTAAACCTACTCTCTGATGGAGTCAAACGAAGGTGCCTAATATCCCATGGTAGGAGGGATGAGAAAACAACAATCCCAACTATAATCCAGACTGAGTTAAGGAAGGTACTTTCATATGTTTGGGATATATCTGGAGCTGGGACAAGATTTCCTTCTGCAGTGACACATTCTTGAAGGAAACCTACTCTCTGTTGCAGTCAGAGGGAGGTGCCTAATATCCCATGGTAGGAGGGATGAGAAAACAACAATCCCAACTATAACCCAGACTGAGTTAAGGAAGGTACTTTCTTATGTTTGGGATATATCTGGAGCTGGGACAAGATTTCCTTCTACAGTGACACATTCCTGTAGTAAACCTACTCTCTGTTGGAGTCAAAGGAAGGTGCCTAATACCCCATGGTAGGAGGGATGAGAAAACAACAATCCCAACTATAACCCAGACTGAGTTAAGGAAGGTACTTTCTTATGTTTGGGATATATCTGGAGCTGGGACAAGATTTCCTTCTACAGTGACACATTCCTGTAGTAAACCTACTCTCTGTTGGAGTCAAAGGAAGGTGCCTAATACCCCATGGTAGGAGGGATGAGAAAACAACAATCCCAACTATAATCCAGACTGAGTTAAGGAAGGTACTTTCTTATATTTGGGATATATCTGGAGCTGGGACAAGATTTCCTTCTGCAGTGACACATTCTTGAAGGAAACCTACTCTCTGTTGGAGTCAGAGGGAGGTGCCTAATATCCCATGGTAGGAGGGATGAGAAAACAACAATCCCAACTATAACCCAGACTGAGTTAAGGAAGGTACTTTCTTATGTTTGGGATATATCTGGAGCTGGGACAAGATTTCCTTCTACAGTGACACATTCCTGTAGTAAACCTACTCTCTGTTGGAGTCAAAGGAAGGTGCCTAATACCCCATGGTAGGAGGGATGAGAAAACAACAATCCCAACTATAATCCAGACTGAGTTAAGGAAGGTACTTTCTTATATTTGGGATATATCTGGAGCTGGGACAAGATTTCCTTCTGCAGTGACACATTCTTGAAGGAAACCTACTCTCTGTTGGAGTCAGAGGGAGGTGCCTAATATCCCATGGTAGGAGGGATGAGAAAACAACAATCCCAACTATTAGCCAGATTGAGTTAAGGAAGGTACTTTCTTATATTTGGGATATATCTGGAGCTGGGACAAGATTTCCTTCTGCAGTGACACATTCTTGAAGGAAACCTACTCTCTGTTGGAGTCAGAGGGAGGTGCCTAATATCCCATGGTAGGAGGGATGAGAAAACAACAATCCCAACTATTAGCCAGATTGAGTTAAGGAAGGTACTTTCTTATATTTGGGATATATCTGGAGCTGGGACAAAATTTCCTTCTGCAGTGATACATTCTTGAAGGAAACCTACTCTCTGTTGGAGTCAGAGGGAGGTGCCTAATATCCCATGGTAGGAGGGATGAGAAAACAACAATCCCAACTATAACCCAGACTGAGTTAAGGAAGGTACTTTCTTATGTTTGGGATATATCTGGAGCTGGGACAAGATTTCCTTCTACAGTGACACATTCCTGTAGTAAACCTACTCTCTGTTGGAGTCAAAGGAAGGTGCCTAATACCCCATGGTAGGAGGGATGAGAAAACAACAATCCCAACTATAATCCAGACTGAGTTAAGGAAGGTACTTTCTTATGTTTGGGATATATCTGGAGCTGGGACAAGATTTCCTTCTACAGTGACACATTCCTGTAGTAAACCTACTCTCTGTTGGAGTCAAAGGAAGGTGCCTAATATCCCATGGTAGGAGGGATGAGAAAACAACAATCCCAACTATAATCCAGACTGAGTTGAGGAAGGTACTTTCTTATGTTTGGGATATATCTGGAGCTGGGACAAGATTTCCTTCTACAGTGACACATTTCTGTAGTAAACCTACTCTCTGTTGGAGTCAAAGGAAGGTGCCTAATATCCCATGGTAGGAGGGATGAGAAAACAACAATCCCAACTATAATCCAGACTGAGTTGAGGAAGGTACTTTCTTATGTTTGGGATATATCTGGAGCTGGGACAAGATTTCCTTCTACAGTGACACATTTCTGTAGTAAACCTACTCTCTGTTGGAGTCAGAGGAAGGTGCCTAATATCCCATGGTAGGAGGGATGAGAAAACAACAATCCCAACTATAATTCAGACTGAGTTAAGGAAGGTACTTTCTTATATTTGGGATATATCTGGAGCTGAGACAAGATTTCCTTCTGCAGTGACACATTCTTGAAGGAAACCTACTCTCTGTTGGAGTCAGAGGGAGGTGCCTAATATCCCATGGTAGGAGGGATGAGAAAACAACAATCCCAACTATAACCCAGACTGAGTTAAGGAAGGTACTTTCTTATGTTTGGGATATATCTGGAGCTGGGACAAGATTTCCTTCTACAGTGACACATTCCTGTAGTAAACCTACTCTCTGTTGGAGTCAAAGGAAGGTGCTAATATCCCATGGTAGGAGGGATGAGAAAACAACAATCCAAACTATAATCCAGACTGAGTTAAGGAAGGTACTTTCATATGTTTGGGATATATCTGGAGCTGGGACAAGATTTCCTTCTGCAGTGACACATTCTTGAAGGAAACCTACTCTCTGTTGCAGTCAGAGGGAGGTGCCTAATATCCCATGGTAGGAGGGATGAGAAAACAACAACCAAAACTATAACCCAGACTGAGTTAAGGAAGGTACTTTCTTATGTTTGGGATATATCTGGAGCTGGGACAAGATTTCCTTCTACAGTGACACATTCCTGTAGTAAACCTACTCTCTGTTGGAGTCAAAGGAAGGTGCTAATATCCCATGGTAGGAGGGATGAGAAAACAACAATCCAAACTATAATCCAGACTGAGTTAAGGAAGGTACTTTCTTATGTTTGGGATATATCTGGAGCTGGGACAAGATTTCCTTCTGCAGTGACACATTCTTGAAGGAAACCTACTCTCTGTTGGAGTCAGAGGGAGGTGCCTAATATCCCATGGTAGGAGGGATGAGAAAACAACAATCCCAACTATTAGCCAGATTGAGTTAAGGAAGTTACTTTCTTTTTGTTGGGATATATCTGGAGCTAATAGTAATTGATTGTTATTCATCTTTCTAAGTTAGTTTACCTTGTCATGTTACAAACAGAGGTTTTTCCTTCCCTCGGTTTTCAAGACAATAATCAGTAAGTTTATAGTTTGATATATTTATTGGGGACTATACTATACTATTATATTAGGACTATTATATAATATAATATTATACTATTCTATGGCATATTTATTGGAAACTATTTATTGGAAATTTAATCTATATTATTATATAAAAATCTAATGGTGTGTGTCCGTGTGTGTATTACCTAATCACTTAAAAACTGCTGGGCCCATTGAACTGAATTTTGATATTTATGTCCCGTTCCCTCGTGCTCGATTATAGCAAACAAAATTATACCGGGCGACGAAGAAAGATATCAGAGATACAAAAAAAATTATGCAAACTCTCCCTCACGCCCCAAAAGTTTACAGTTTTGGAAAAATGTAATTCCCTCCCAAACGTGTTGCTAATAGTGCTGGTAAAGATGCACATTGCCCACCCCCAATACAATACATATAAAATGCATCAAAAATTGCCCTGAGGCTATATTGAAAATTATTGTTTGTTATTGCCACGAAAGATTAATTTTATATGCCTATGAAGTTTCCAGTCAGGATAGATTTGGTTGTAATTTTATCCATTTAACCAAATGTACACGAACAATGTGACGAAGTATTACTCCGCGGAATTAGACGTTTAATTAGGTAATGTTGTATAAAATTACAACAAAATATCCTGACTGGACACTTTACAGGTATATTTTAATATAGGTATATAGTATTGTATAAAATTACAACCAAATCTATCGTAACTGGATACTTTATAGGTAGGCCTATATTTAAATATATGTGTACGTAGTACGGCAAGCCTACGTTGATACGCGGACGTAGTACTTCTTATAACTGCGCAATGAATTTTTTTACCCAATTTTAATTTGATAAAAAATTTATTTATGTCACAGAGCGAGAGCTTTCGTTATTTTTTTCGTATCCCTGATGACTTTCTGCGTCGCCCGGTATAATGTTTTCCCCTATAGAACACGTGGGAACTGAAAATAAATACCTGACATTTTTAGGGTCCCTGGTTAACACATAGGCATATTTCTATTTAGAAATTTCGTCAGGGCACCGCCCCACTGGCCTTGGAAACTCCCTTAACGGTAGGTTTATAAACTATAGTTTGATATATTTATTGGGATTTAATTTCAGTAAATTAAATTCAACCCAAATACAAACAAATTTAATCAACCCCGTACGAAGGAGTGATCTAATAAATTCACTATATGACTGCGGTTCTATTCAATAAAAACAAAGAGACAAACAAACAAATTTATAAATGTCAACTGAACATATACGAACTAAGCGATCACAAAACAATATGTTCCAGCCTTGTAAAGGACGATGTTTTCTAATGCACTACTACAAATTTTTATAATGTCAAGTCCTAATCCTTAACATTATCTAATCAAAACAATTGTTTCTCAGACGTAGCGTGTCAAGGATTAGCCGAGAGGGAACCAGTGTGGCTGACAACTCTTATCGTAACGTCACAGGTGTTTCTCTGAGCTTTATGTAGATCTTTATCTCGAGCTTCATTACAGAGTATTCATGCCAATCTTTGCGAAAAGATATTAATTTCAAGCGGTGCTTTAGTTAATGTGACCTTTGGTAAACGCGCATTCCGTTGGCAACGAATAAAACATTCCAAAAGAATGCTCTAGCGACATCAATACCAGTTTCCTATAAATAACTAGCGATGAACTTGTGGTTTAACAACCGTTTAGGCGACTAATAGCAGTAACAAGTAGATTAATCTAAATAGGTTCGCCAAGTATTATCAGTTCTTGGAATAATATTTTTAAACTTAACTCATATGACACCATCCATTTTCAATTGCTGAATTATCTTTTCCAATTAGCCAAACAATAGAACCTAACTCTTAGTCTATCGGTTTCTTATCGTTCAGATGTTTTTTAAAACACTTGCGTGAAACGTTTAGCCTATTTCAATATGCATATTTATGGCTGCTTTATTAAACCCTAATAACAATTCACAAGGCTTTGTATTAAGGCTTGTCTGATAACAAGTGACCAGGTGTTCAATTATATTTAAGTTGAAGATTTTACTCGAATGCTAGTCTTTTCGAATGTTTGCATTGAGAAGAAATTTGCAAAAGGGTTTGTTTATTTCTTATTTGGGTTTATCAATGTCATTTTTTTATGTTGTCTTCAATGAATTTCAATCAGTGCTTCCTTCGTGTTAAAATCACCCTGTTGTATACTATACTTGTCTTTTGTTATATTTTTGTTCCTTTATTTTGCAAGAACAATTAGAATATCAATTTTTTCTATGTCTATGAGTGTGTATATTGTAGTAAATTTCCATTTTTAGGGGTTTGGTTTTTGCTCTTACCTTCTTATGACGGGGCTTTTCCTTTAATGAGCAAGAAAAAGGACTTTATAAAACACGTCCTGTATGGCAGATGTTTTACGGTTTTTAAGATGTCACTTCAGTCCCACCAACACAGCTGTGGTGTAATAATCGACCATTTCAGAATGCTAAATAACCTTCCCATACAATGTAAAAAGTTCAGTAAATAAATTACGTTGGAAGTGCAAAATAATTTACAGAGTATATCCTATATTTGAAACTTTTTATATTTGTCTTGTAATTTGATTTAAAAACTCTCAAAACCTATGTTTTTTTCAAATTTAATGATTCTGTTCCAAAATCATATTGGATGGGAAAAAGTATTGTTATTCTTTCTCTCAGCCTCATCTTTTCTATCCTGCTTCTCTCTTCATGCTTTCTCACCGTCTCTTAAATGTACATAAATACAAAAATATATAGTAATGGATTTCTGTTCTTTAAGCGAAATTTGGAATTTTTATTTAGGAACACCTTATCTATCCTTAACCACGTCAGTATGATGTAGGTTTAATAATGTTTTTGAGCACTGTGGACTAATTTTCAAATAAATAAATAAAACCCACTAACCACAATACAAAAATCTTTATTTCACTAAAATTACTTCATGTACGATTCGATTACATGATAATCATTTTCAGAAGTACTCCGTACTCCGAGGTAGAAGATGGGTACTATGTAATCGAAATGTACAAAAAGTAATTTTAGTAAAATAAAGATTTTTTGTATTTTGGTTAGTGGGTTTTATTTATTTAGTTGTAAGTATGTTAATAGCCTTATAATAAAGCAATTTCATAGTATTTTTTATCTTTAATTATTACCTATCGTTTGTTGCCAACTTCGACCGCGGTTCATTGCTACATAATTCAGTTCCAAGTATAATTACCTACTTAGTTAAATAATTAGAAACAATTTTCTTTGCGAGGTTTTAATAAAAAAAATTTTTGTTATCTTTAATTGCTTAAAAATTCTACATAAAAACGGAGTGCAGTAAAGTTTACAATGGCACTCGACTTATGGTGTTTCTCATTATTATAAGACACACTTCCATTTTAATATGAAATAATAGCTACTTAAAGTTTGGTTTTTTCTTCGTTTGGTAACATTTCTATACCTAAGGATGCCTTACCGTTCAAACCCAGAAGCTTTTAGACTTACAGTGCAACCATACGATTCATTCATGTCACTTAGGTAACGTCATATGAAAACAATGGATGGATATAGATGTTAATTGGAGATTTTATGGCTTGGTCAAGTAAGACTACACATTTTCTTCTTGAAATATTCAGCAAAGACGAGGAGCCAAACGCATGGTTTTATAAATAATTATTTCCGTTGTATTCCGTATTATGACGTCATCCGTATTGACTGAACTAAATAAAGGAGATTCAGATGATTCGCTAAAACTGTTTCAGGCATTTTGTTACTTTATAATTTGACTTTAGTTTTTGTATTTTAATTGTTAATGTTATTAATTAAGTATTTAGAATTTTATAAATATTTAAAAAGTTTCTTTGAAAAAAAATGAAATTAATGTTTAAACTATCGTTCGTTTGCTTTGAAAACAAACTGACGGTTTGTATTTAGTAACCGATGGCGAGAATGCGAGGTAAAATGGTTGTAGGCTGTCTGTGAAGACTGGGTAGTAATGCATACAGTAGAACAAGTTTTGCTATCACGCCACCTCTGTGTATACATTCTGCTAAAACAATACTTTGTACAGTTGGGCATGTATAAAATGATAATATCCAATTTTAGGTAGATACTCGAGCGTAAAATGAAAATTATAGAATTAAAGGGTTAATAACTCTTATCGACATTGAACGAATGGTTTTGAACGATGAGTTTGTATAATTAAATCACGTTGTTCTTGTATAATATGTTACTCCGCTTGGAGCGTAATATTGATTCTTTATCTAAGGAGAGGCATAAAGTCTCTGGAAAAAACAGGTCTTCCGATGCTAATAATTCTATTTGCAATTTTGCGTTTCACCTTCATTGTACATCGTGTTGTTTATGCACACGTATGCCAGAAGTTGAAGGTCAGTGTAGAATAATGCGGTGTAATGAAGCAATCCACCATCGGATTAACTGAGGTGATGACGATGAGGCAATAATCGATCGGATTGATATAGGCTTGACGATACAGTCAGAGTAGTTGAATCGAGTCACATGCAATGTAGGTATACTAGTACATAGGGCATTGTGTTGGTTTCCGTATAGTGTGTTGGTTTGATTTAACGGTCCGTATAGGATACTGTGGTGAGGCTATGAGTCAATACTCGATGGATTGATAAAATCCTGGTATTATAGTTAGGAGAGATAAATCAAGTCACCAGCAATCTAGGCATACACACATTGGGCATCGTGTTGGTTTGATTTAACGGTCCTTATAGGATACTGTGGTGAGGCTATGAGTCAATACTCGATGGATTGATAAAATCCTGGTATTATAGTCAGGAGAGATAAATCAAGTCACCAGCAATCTAGGCATACACACATTGGGCATCGTGTTGGTTTGATTTAACGGTCCGTATAGGATACTGTGGTGAGGCTATGAGTCAATACTCGATGGATTGATAAAATCCTGGTATTATAGTCAGGAGAGATAAATCAAGTCACCAGCAATGTAGGCATACACACATTGGGCATCGTGTTGGTTTGATTTAACGGTCCGTATAGGATACTGTGGTGAGGCTATGAGCAAATACTCGATGGATTGATAAAATCCTGGTATTATAGTTAGGAGAGATAAATCAAATCACCAGCAATGTAGGCATACACACTAGATTGTTTTTGCACTCTAAGACGATCTCTTTACAACAGAGACATTGTAAGGGTAGAAAGGGCTGTGCAACATAGGCGTCCACGTTTTGGGGTAGCGGAAGTCGGTTCAGTGCCTGTGCATGCTTCATCTGTCTGGTGAGCTGATAATGTCGATAAGGGTGGCGAAACACACAGCTGAGAGTAACAATGATGATGATGATAACGTCGACGATAATGTTAAAATTTCTCGATGCTTTCGTTCAAGTTGAAAGCTATTTTTCAAAAACATTACTTTTAGATATTCTGACAAACCTCTAGAGAGTTATGCAAAATCCTGCCAATAGGTACAAGGTGCAAGCAGATTAACACCATCTTACTCTGTAACGAAATCATAAGTTTCTGTTTTTACCATTCGTGAGGTTTTTGTGTAACGTCCGAGCGTGGCGCGTGACTGGCTCTGTAATTGGCTTAAACTTGACTGGACTGATGGAAGATTTCCGCCGGAAATGCTTCCCAAGGACGTAGCATTGGCAGTGACGTGCGTAATTACATTGTCAAGTTCCCATCATTGTTACAATATGCCGCTATAGGAAATAATTTTCTAGTTGTTTAGATTTGGAATAGTCCTGAACCTCTTTCGCGGACATTTATTTAATTCCAGCCTACATTGCTTTGAAGTTTTGTGTTAAAAAAGTCTAAACTGAAGAAACACTCTTGTAAAATAGTCTTTGAGGATATTTTTGGCTTTGTATCTTACTGAAGGAATCTCTTTATTGTTTGCCTCGTTATTCAGAATAACAAAGTGTAACAGAAATATAATTAGGTATCTGCTCTAACTAGTTATATTTGTTGTCTTTTCTGATACAGATGGCAGTGATTCATCACATAATACCATTGACGCTATGTAAACCGAACGCTCTGTTTTTGCATTTATTAACGTGTTTTAATTGTGAGTTATAAACAGCTGTTCGACACACAGTTTGCAGATCGTTAACAATGATTTTACGTTTAGTTGCAGGAAAAGTAATTAAAAAACGTTTTAATGTAGGAAATCTGAGTGTTGAACGACTTTTTGTTATTAAGTTCCACTTTGTAAACTTTAAAATGCTTTAATGCTCCACTGTGATTTCGTCTCCAGCTGACAGTAACCATACACCCGCAATAAAACTTGTGCATCTCTATTTACACGATGTTGCAATAAGCCACCACGTAACTTAAAATCATGTACAAGCACGTGCTTTATTTAACGGAGAGAATAACCGGTTCCGGAATACAAGGATATGGTTTTGATCGATATTAGGTAACTCCTAAAGAACTGTAAGTTTATGGTTTGTTTTCGAACGTTTAACGATGCTTTCCAAGCTGGCCGCCACCCAGTGTTGGACGCCTTCCATCACGTGGGTCGGATCGAATCACTACGTGCATCCGACACGATTAACATCGCCTCGTTCCGTTACGCGTCATGTTCCGGAAGATCGGTTTTATTGAATCGGAACACTTGTTGATAAACAAAGGTTTATAATTTAGTTGAAGTTATACAAAACTTAGACAAAACTTGTTAGTAAAATCTACTACGCCATCTCAGGTCGTTAATATGTACATGTTACTGCAACAGACCGAATATTAGTAAATATTAAGATTTTCCAATAAAACCTAAAATTTATTAGCTTAAAATAGTATAGACCCGAACCGCTCTTAGTTAATTTAATTTATTTCAAAATTTTACCACCATACACTCGTTAAATGTTAGGTTTTACTTCAGAAACACGCCAAATAAACCTAACCTATCGTAACGTAACCTAACCTAAACTAACCTAACTTAACCGAAATGAACCTAACCTAGCCTAAACTAACCTAACCTAAACTAACCCAACCTAACTTAACCTAAACTAACCCAACCTAACGTAACGTAACCTAACCTAACTTAATCTAAACTAACCTAGCCTAACGTAACGTAACCTAACCTAACCTAACCTAACTAACCTAACCTAACGTAACCTAACCTAACTTAACCGAAAGGAACCTAACCTAACCTAAACTAACCTAACCTAAACTAACCTAATGTAACCTAACCACTATGAACCTAACAACCTAACTATAGTGAACGGGCTCGTCACTAGCATGAAACATAATGAGGAAATATTCATTGCCTTAGTTTTATCCCCGAAACGAACATTTACTCACTGTCATTGGTAAAACCTAACATTCTAAACTCGAATTTGATATTATGTTGTCGGGATAGAAGCCTGAAAAATCGTCTCTTATAAAATCATTGTCTATATAAATAGAAATTAATGTTCGTCTATAGATATCTTATGCCTTCCTAAACAGTTTATCCGATTGTCATTAAACTTTGGGAAATTATTGAAAACACTCCTGGGAAGGTTCTGGCGTATGTGTAATCCGATTGGGGGCGCCTAAGTCGATTAAATAAAAAAACATTAAAAATCTGACCTCCTACTTTTCTGACCGAGCTTTCAGACATGTAAATTGAAATAAGAAATATTAACATAGATGCAATTAATTATCAATAGATGGCGGTAACCACGCTATGACGTATAGCTAATACTTAGGTGAAAATAAGATTTCATACAACATTTTTTATATGCGTTTAGTTTGCATTGCAGATGTTTTGAAACAGAAGTTGTATTACTATATTTTAATTACCGTCCAATATAAGTTGAAATGCTATTGAATTGAAAACGACTCTAATGTATATAAATATATAAATGTATAAATGTATATATAAATATATATACATGCTTATAAATATATTAACTTATACAATAAATTTTACTTACTTAATTTTATATAATAAATATGGATTCTATTTTATGTGTTAACGTATTATTTGAAAGTAATAGATATAGAATAATAAATACACAAAAACCTCTTAACCACAAACTTTCTTTATTTTACCTTTATGTACATTTCAGTTACAAAGTAACCATCCTCAGAGGTATAACCTGCAAAGACTGAATGTTCTTCATACTCAGTCTTTGTATGTCATCCCTCTGATGATGGTATTTGGTAGCTGAAATGTACATAAGGGTAAAATCAAGAACGTTTGTGGTTAAGCTGTTTTTGTGTATTTATTATTAAATTCCACCACAATATGTTCCTAATAAATAGTATTAGATATAGAATTATATATTGTTTTATAATATATATATATATATATATATATATATATATATATATATATATAATATAATAAGAATATAATAAGAAATAATAATATAATAATAATATAATAATATTATAATAAGAAAACAGAAACTCGAAAATAACTTTGTACCTAATAAGAGAGAAAATATTTGGACAACTTTTACATTCACTGGTAACGAAATAAATAAAATTACAAGATTATTTAAAGAAACAAATTTACAAATTACATATAAAACTGATAATAAAATTAAAAATTTAATAAACAATAACAAAAATCAAAATAATATGCACGAAAGAAATGGAGTATATAATATAAAATGTCAATCTTGTAATAAATTATATGTAGGACAAACAAAAAAGAAATTAAAAGAAAGATACAAAGAACATTTAAACGCTTATATCAAACCAAACATATACAAATCAAATTTAGCTACGCATTGTATTAATAATGGACATGAGTTTCCGGAAATAGAAAATATGAAATTAATAACAGAATTAAATAAAGGATTAAAAAGGAATATATTTGAAACATTGGAAGTTTATAAGCATAAAGTTAAAGACAAATTAATTGATGAACAAATTCAAGTGAGATCAAGGCACCAAACTATTTATAAAGTCATTGATGTTATAGAAAGATTTACATAAAGTGCAATACTTATAAACATATGATTCTTTGTGTACATATGATTTAGTTTTGTAAAAATGTTTTATTAGATAATTATTTTCCTGAAGATGCTGATACTATTTTATCGGTGAAAAGCTTTGAATAAATATATTCATTAAAAGTATTCTTGTTTTTGAAATATTTTTAATTTATTAATTATATATATATATAGGGCAGTGGCTATAGTTGCTTTTCAGTAACCATAAGTACATGGTTGGATATCATATAAAACAAATTGAATATTGTGCATTACAGTAAACATTAAACTCTGTATTCTTATTTTACTCTTGATTCTTGTTTGAATTGAATATTTATAGTTAAGACAGGACATCGTCTAACGGGTCAGCTATTTAGTTCTTAAGTTTTACACGTTTAGCTAAGGTTAACATGATATTGATTGACTGTTAGGCGGTAAGAAGTTTACCAGGTAAGCTAGTTGTTTATAAAAAATAATGTCGGAAAGGCCTAAGATTTACTAGTAAAACCTAAGGTTTACCAATATACAGGCTTTTATAGTAAAATATTTATATTTGTTTTGACTATGTTTTATCTCCCGTCGCGTCCGTTGTAAATGAACCCCACGCTTTCCCTGATGGTACAACTTTGTAACTGAAGCATATTATTTCCTCGTTTCTGTACCTTGTAACTCGTAAAGCTTGTAACTTCAGAGACGTTATTTCCAGGGATCTGTAACGCTCCCTTCAGATGATATTCTGGTTGGGAGGGCAAACTTTTAGTAACAAGATAAATTTTGAAAATTAAATCTTACGCAATTGTAGCGCTTACACTTAGACGGATAGAGAAAATAAAATATTAAGTTCTTAAAAGCAAACTATAAAATTTCATTTCCACCAATCTGCAAAGAAATAATGTACAAGAGCTCTTTGAAAGAGCGTTCGAAACCTCATGATCTATTACAATGATTTTCTGTAGGATGTAGAGCCTATGCCCTCTAGTAATTTTATTTCTCAAATACCCTTCGCCAAATGGACTTACATACACTGAGGGCTTTATCGGACATTTATACTTATATTTACCATCAGTTGCAAGGTTGCTGTCAATTAGTTTTGTAGGAAAACCTCTTTAATTATAAAATTTGAAATAACCTTTGACGTTTTCGAAATTATTGTGAAATGTTTTGCGTAATTGGTCAACTTATTATAACTTTTTTAATGTATAATTTTTAAAATAAACGTTATAATCCTTCTGGGAGGTTTAATCCACAACCCTTGGCAGTAAAATAGCCAATTACGTTTATAGTTAGGTCACGTGGCTCAACGCTCGCTACCAGAAATATGCACGGTAGTAAAATTTCATAGTTTTTGACATGGTCTATTATGCGGCCCTCACACTGACAAAAATATCGATACAAACTTTTCGCAAAAATATTGAGATCTATTTTTTGCATAATAGTAATTACCATAAACAACTGACACCATGAATAATTTTATATTCGTGTCGATTTAACAGTCCCGATGGAAGTAAGGTGTCATGCGTTGTGTTTATATACTTGCCTACGTCACTTAATCCAGGTTGACCCGGAGGTGCAAATTTCGTAGTTACCTTGTGTGCAGCTTTGATGGCCTTTAACAATGATAACGAGGAAACAGTGTGAGTCAGGATTGGTTGATAAATCGACCGAGTCACGGTTATCGTAACATACTTTGTGAACCGAGCCTGGAACGTATACATTCGATTGTGCAATATAGCACTACAAAATATTGATGATTCTCTTTTTTTTTGTCCAATATTTCTCCGCACACATTTAACATATATTGCCACAAACATCTTCAAATTATTTGCAATCTTAAAGGTTTGTAGTCCACGTTAACGTCTTACTGATTTCTTCGCACTATATAGTCAGAGATAGAACTGGTTATAAAAGCTACTTCCCAATAACGGAAGTGAAAACGAACGGACGGGAAACATTTAACGGTTAGTATTCGGAATTACCTTAGTAAGGCTACGTTGTATATTCTTTGTCACCCTCAACTGGCAAAATATACAAAACGATCGAAATTCGGTGGTTTTTCTTTCATGGATATTGGCAAAATGCATATTTAGATTATTTATTACCAACTTTAGGTTTTTTAAAATTATGTTCATCGTTCAGTGTTCTTGTAGTGAATATATAAGTCAGTAGGAAGACTTTTTCGGTTCGCGTCTCGCTCAGGATTCTTTTATGTTACTGATTTTCACAAATAATTCACATATTTGTTTTACGACGTCTGTTTACTCTAAATTTAGAAGTCAGCATATTTTATATAATTTTCAAATGAAATTTACTATAAATTATTTAATTAGGTTAACCATTCGGCAAAGAGCAGTAACAGAATGTTTTAAAATAAATATAATATTTTTAAATGTAAAATTACGATATATTTATTACTGCCATTACGGATAAAAGATAATGTTATTTGTTTGAAATGTTTTTTTTTAAATGGAATATGTTTTCATTACAGTTTAATATTATTTATTTAAACGAAAGGAATTTTATTTCAACATATTATGGAAAAATTTATAAATTTTGACACAAATAAATTTAGAATTCAATACGTCATAACAATTCCAGAACTATGTCAGGTCTAAATATCGACAAATCCTTGAAATTGTAAATTTAAAATTTACTTAGGCCCGGAAGTATAAATCATTGCTAACAAGTGTATTGCAGTTAATACAGTTTTGAACTTAGTTTTTGAGATCAACTTACAGCAGCACACGAATAAACAAAACCAATCTAAGATTATTATTTTTTTTAATTGAATGGCAGACAGGTTTTCTTGACTATATTTTTATCATCAGTGACATATAAACATTGGTTTTAACTTATACGTGTAGCTATAATGACAGATTATCTGTCAGTGTTGAGGAGATAGTTGCCGAAATGTGATTAGCTTTAAAGTATTAAAAATAATATTGTGAGATTTGATTGTTCCATGTGTATACTACAATAATGTAGACATTAAATCACTTATTTAGAAGAGCACAACCGGTGATCATCGCTAGCGCGTAAGAGCATTGTATTTGAAACGAAGTAAGATTATCATCGGTCGCACGCTGCCTCAAATGTAATTGGTTAAGAAATTTGTTATAAAAAAACTAAAGACATTAAAGAGAGGGCAAAAAAAAGTTCTATCCTCGAAATAGTGAACCAGACTCACTGAAGCTGAAGAAAGTGATAAGAGCTCACTTTTGTGCCTTATCACGAAAAATATCTCTGTACAACTAAATTGAAATTGAGATCAGTTATCAGTCAATGCTTCCGCCATACAAATAAAGCAACCGATAGCGTGCCCTACCTATGATAGTGTAGGAACTGTGGACACGACTTATAGTTCGGCCAAACGAGAGGGAACGTTACAATGTGTATGTGCAGCCTGGCTGTTACATTATAGTCTTAGAAGAAAGAAGACCTGCATTATACCGGCCAGTAGGCCAGTACAGATACGGTGCCTGACCTATGATAGTGTCGGAACTGTGGACTCAACGTATAATTCGGCCAAACGAGAGGGAACGTTACAATGCGCATGTGCAGCCTGGCTGTTACATTATAGTCTTAGGAGAAGGAAGACCTGCATTATACCGGCCAGTAGGTCAGTACAGATACGGTGCCTGACCTATGATAGTGTCGGAACTGTGGACACAACGTATAGTCCGGCCAAACGAGAGTGAAGGTTGCAATGCGCATGTGCGCTGAAACATTATGTCATTGTAAGTAGGCACAGTCAACAGCAGCCATTTTTTAACAATACTGAATAAGAAACCATTCTTCCATTGAACAGTCAACAACGAAATCTGTTTATAATTTTAAAATATTTTCTGCCACGCTAAATTAGCGTCATGCTATAGTTGTAAATCATCAATAGAGGGCCCAGGCATGCCATTACCAACTGTTCAAATAATTAATCCCGAGAGGAACTGAATGATTTTGAAAAATATTAAAGCAAGAGTTTTATAGCTCTTAATAACTGTGTGGCGAAGAGAATGGTATTTTTCGAAATTTTATTTCGAGCTATATAGCTTTGTTTTTAGTGTTATGCTATCAGACTGGTGTTCGACACAACCAAGCCTTATTTCACCTGTGTAATGCAGTAGACATTCAGTGTAATAAACACTTGAGCCTACATATTCGTATTTTCCTGCTTTTGTCATGTGTGGCAGTTCGTGGAATTGCATAAAGTACTTTCCTCTTCGTTAATGCTGGTTTCTCAGCCGATAACAATGAGTACTGTCGAGATATGCAGGCTGGAATTAACTGAGGAACAGGTAAAAGCTGTCTGCTTATGTAGTCACAGCTGTAGTGGCTCAAGACATGTAGACATATTATTATTTTATTATCAGAGCGTTAGTGTAAACATGACCTAAATAATTCACGAATTTGGCAAGTCATGTGTACTGCTGTGAAACGCTAACCATTTGAAATGATTTCTCAAACCAAAATGTATTTTAATTGCTTGAGTATATATTTGATACGCGATTGAAAAATTTATTTCCAATTGAAAATTTTGTTGTGTAATTTAACAGTAGTAAAATTAAAATAAGAAAGGTATTTTCCGATTGTTATTCTTGTCCAATCAGAGTCGGGCGGTATTCATAATAAACGGTATTCGTAAATTTGCTTTGTTTCTCAGTGAAGTTGTCACCGTGCTTAGTTACTATTTTCCATTCCCAACGTTTGTCCTCTTTCAGAATCTGGCCACTCAAATAGATGTGGTGGTAACGACATGCGCATATTTCTTATCGCAGGGTGAAAGTCGTAAATACAAGCAGGAAGTGAAAATAGAATTGTCAATTGCGGGAGGCGGCGGACTAACTTTTTGATTATACTTTTTCCTGTTTAAAACAACTCTAACCTGACAAGTCCATATCCTCTGACGTAATCCCCCTACTACCAGGTTAGAAGACCTCCTACGATTCTTTCCTGTTTTACAGAGCAGAGAAGTTTCAAGTTTTATTCTTATTCTAACCATATTTTCTACTGATCACAATCTTTAAACGTTGGGCATTTTAATTAAAAAAATGCTGTGTTTATAAGAATATATTTGAAAAAGGTTAGTAGATCTAGCTCCGCCGCAAAAGGTAAACCCCAAAATGCAGTGCATCAAGGTCGAAGCACCTAATTTTCCTGCATCATGTGTTATTTTTATTGTATGACTACCTGAATCTTTCATGTAAGTACCAATCGTGGATCTGTTGTTAGTTACCCACTTGGTCTCCAGTTCGAGGCTTATTCGTGGTAGTAGCGGTTTCGTATCTTGGGTTTTATATAATCAACAATTCCGCCTCGACCTTTGTTCTCTACTGGCCAAAGGGTCAAGAGGTCTTTTATCTTTCGCCCTCTTTTCTCCGAATCTCACCATCTTTCTTTCTTTTTTTAAAAATTTGCACACGCACACGAGCAAACTGTCGTCATTAAAGGTCTGGATAGTCTTTTGTTTTCTTGGAAAGGCAAACACTTTGAGTACTGAAGACCAATATTTTAAAAATGCTTTTTTTTAAGACTATTGTTTTATTTCACCAAAGAGAGGTCACATAATTTATAATTGAATTACTCGCTTCTCTATTGATTATAGTAATTAACGGGTATAAAGCAGTAGAAGGCAACCGGAAATAAGGATATATTTTATAACTAGGATTGGTGTGATATCCGCTCCGCACGTTTCTATATAGTTTTTTTTGCCGATTCCCAGTTCTTATACTGTATCCAGCTAAGGCTGTAATTTTGTGAAAGGTCAACTGACTATAAAGTTACTAACAAGAAACGTTGGTATTTGACGAAATAAATGGTAAATTATTTGTGTGCTTGCCTAAATATAAATTATATGTTTTTTAAAATCATTTAGATTTGTTAAACATTATCACTCTAGGATGAAGGAATCCCTATCTGAAGGCGATCCCTGTGTGTGAGCGGATGAATCTTCTGTCTTTAATATTTAGGTTAACGGCGCATGCGCTAACCGAATAGTATACATTGTGCGTAATAGTAGATGTCAGTTATTATAAAATAAATACGATTACATAAACATATTTTTTTCTCAATTTAGAGTTAAACCTTTCAATTTTGTGAATCCTCTCTCTGCAAGTGTTTGGCTACCCGAATGCTAGAATTGGCAATTACCGGATATTATCTATACCAGTAAACATATTAATGCGTAAGCCATTTCACAAACCACCAAACAAGAGAGTAATTTTTTGATCGATTTAAAAACAATCCTTAAACCTATGTGAAAATGGGTCTTACTCTGATAACAATTAGTAAGATTTCGTTGCACGTTAACTAAACCCACAGCGGAACTAAGAGAATTAGTCTATTTCTGAGGCCACTGTGGATTACGCGTGTTTCGAGTCTGAAACGGTTGATATAATAAACATTTCCCATCGCCCACCACAAACAGTCCCAAACTGAAACTTGTAAATATTTGTTTCATAATATAATTTTATTATATTTACTCAATCTATTTACAGATTTGGCCACTGTTGCATGAACGTATATGCTCTGGTCTCATCTCTGACACGAATCCGTTTTAAGTTGGTACTTTTAGAAATATGTATCAAAAGAAATATTAGTATGTGTTGTTTGTATTTACTCAGAAATAGCTGCTAACGGACGTTCGGATTTATTCAAGAATGTGAAATTCAGAAATGAAACAAACCAAGAAGTAAGCAAACAACATTCAAACCGTTAAAAGTAGGGCACGCAGGCATCAACAAGTGAAAGGAAATCAAAAGGAAGACCACAAAAATTATTGCATTTATAATGTAATACATAAAAGGAGAGGGCCATGAATAATATTTAGAAATAGAGGACACGAGGGCATCAACAAGTAGAAGAAAGTCTGTGAAGCGGAAGATAACAGAAACTATAGCTCTTATAATGTAATACATAGAAAAGGAGACGGCAATGTAAATTATTGAGAAATAGAGGACCCAAAGGCATCAACAAGTCGAAGAAAATCTGTAAAGAGGAAGGCAATAGAAAAGGTGGTGTTAATAGTATTAAAAGTACAAAATGACAATAAAATGAAAGCTATTAAGAGAATAGAAGACACGAGTAAATTGAAGGAAATATGTAAAGGGGACGATAGAGATGGTGGTGTTAATAATATTAGAAGTAAACAATTAGAACAAATTAAAAAATATTTAGAGAACAGAAAAACGAGGCCATTAGTAAGTAGAAAGGCGATAGAAATGATGACGTTTATAATATTATAGATAGAAAAGGTCACTAAATTGTAAAATATTTAGAGAATAGAAGACACCAGGTTATTATTAAGTGGAGGGAAATCTGTGAAAAGGAAGGAAATGATAGTGTTTAAAATATAAAAAGTAGAAAATATTAATGATATGTATAATATTGATAGAGTACAGAGCATGAGGGCATCATTAAGTGGAAAAAATATGTAAAGAGAAAGACGATAGAAATTATGTTTGTAATATTATAAATAGAAAATAACACAAAAATATAAAATATTTAGCAAATAGAAACACTAGGTTATTATTACTAAGCGGAAGGAAATCTGTGAAAAGGAAGTCAATAATAGTGGATAAATAGTGGTGTTTATAACATTAAACATCTGTTAAGAAGAAGGTATCAGAATTGATTATGTTTAAAAGAATGGAGACAGGACAGGAGACTGAAATAAAAAATATCAGAGAAAATAGAACACAAAGACAACGACAATTGGAAGGGAATCTGTCAAGAGAAAGTAATCAAGAGCAATGGTGTTTATGTTAGAGACAGTATAGGAGATTCAAATAGTAAATAGTTGAAGAATAGACTGAAAGGAACAGAAATACCCGAGAGGAGGCAAACAGATATAGTGAATATCAAAGTAATATGACAACATCTGCGATGAATGTGGAGCTGTAGGATGACGAGGAGGATTAACACTTTCATTATGAGTAAGGCACTTACCTATCAAGCAGCTTACTTCGCCTAGACGTCACGACAGATGATCACCGATTCCCTGGTGTTGGTTCCTACGAGGTAACGTCGCCAATATTCCCGCCTAGCGTGGGCTGGGAGTATTTAAAACAAATGTTTTCGGCACTTATAAGACAATAATGAACAAATGCATAAACCAATTAATTAAAGGTAACCAGGAAAGATAACGAACCTTCAAAGCATACGAGTAAATCCTGATTCAAATACATATAATATGGATTAAATATTTGGAGTCATTCAACACTTGACCATTTTGCTTCATATGAAAAAATCTTGGCAAATAAAATATTTCCTACAAATGATATTGACAAATATACTAAATATTTAGAATGTATAGGAACTCCATATGGTCTAGCACGGATATGAATAACTATTGCATCCCAAAAAATAATACAAAATTAGAAAAATATGTATTCATTTTATCTGCATTTAAAATAATAAAAATTATAGAACCTTATATAAAACTCGGGAATATATTGGTACTGAATAATCAATTATTTTGTTAATGGGGTTTTAAAGTTTTATTTATTAAATTACCTCTATTAAATTGTGTCTTCTGAAGGAAATATTGAAGTGGTAATGTTTTGCAAATGCAAAGAATTGAAAGAATTTTAATAGGGATTAAGAAAAGATAAATGTTAATCCGGCTTTAATCCGTAACCCAGTTGTGATTACATTCTCTCCAATATAATTTTGTAGCACAAAATTGTTTAGAGACTAACAGATAAAACAAATAAACTCCATGGTTTACATTTGAGTATTTCGGAGTACCTTGTAATAATAAGGCAATGGGGCAGAGGGTAGTGCAGTGGAGCGCCAAAGGGGAAAGGGTCAAAGGGCCTGGATACCCCGTCACCAACATATAAAGAAAAAAAATAAACGCGCGTCATCATCCTTTGGAAACGGAATAGTGTGCATGCTCTGTATATATATATATATATATATATATATATATGTGTGTGTGTGTGTGTGTGTAAATTATGTATAAATATATGTATATACATGAAGTGTACATATATATATATATATATATATATATATATATATTTAACTACTAAGATTAACCATTAAATAAGTGTTATCAATACATTTTTTAGTTTTTATTTCTGCCTGAAGTATTAGGAGCGTTAGTTAATTAAAATGTTAATAATATGTAAATGCATCGATAATAAAAGCTTCGAGAATATCCCTTGAAAATACTCAGTTGTTGAGTTTGTGCAATAAAACAAAGTATTTATTGAAGTTACTTGACTGATTCAAGGGAATATTACAAGCTACCTGATGCCTCCTCCCCCTGTTGTTGATGTCTTTGGCCCCCCTCTGGGTACACCAGCTGGGGTGGAGTAAAACATTATTACGGGATCCAAGTGTAGCTTTACAGTAATATTTGTATAACTAATCTAATATTAACTAAGCATTAAGTAACACAATCAATGTTTATTTCCTTATATACGATTCTTAGGAAAAGCACAACTGTTCCATCTGGTTACATCCATTCTAAGCTATGTTTGGTTACAATTACTTTATTCAAATGCGTAATAAAGAACATGAGTGATTATAATTGGGTATTACTTATTATCTTTGTTCAAAAGCTGTACACAAATATCTCACAGTGGTGACTAACATTGGCTCGTGACGTCATATGTCTTAATTATTTTATGTTTGGTGTTACCTACTATAAAGCTTAACAATCAAGTATCAGCTTACTACTTGTTTTATAACCAAGATGTAAGTAATGAAGGTAACGAACATTTTTAACATACTACAGAGACGAATACACTTAGTTTCTAGCAGTGCCGAGTTTAAGTTCAGAAAACATTGTTCGGTCTACATTTTACTGTACTAAACATAATATATTTAAAGACATGATGTTTATGTTAGTTCCATTAAACAAATCACGTAAAATCATTTAATATTTTAATAAAGAAGTAATATAAACAAAAAAAAAAGTTCACGTCAACTCCTACTTAGGTCAATAAAGAAAGTTTTATTTAGTTAATATTATTAAAAAATTATATATAAAATAAACCAAGTTACATAATCTATGCGTTAAAACAGCTGTTTAACCACATAATCTATGACATAAAATCCGCTGTTTTATGAAATCAAATGTTATCACTTATTTCAAGTCAAATGAACAAAATAACTTATTGCATACCTTGCTATTTTTATGGAATGTTTTTCTTCCATATAAAACTAAAATTAATTCCTAATATTTAATTAATGAATTATTACTGAAAAAAACTGTATTAACATCTAGTGTAATCCACAATTTAAAAAGAAATGTAATTGAGCTGTAAATGTTATGTAAATATAATTGAATAAAAGGTGTTTGATTAACAATTAAAAACTT
>JBAIZL010000001.1:138710691-138738191 GCA_036971475.1 Prosapia bicincta | reverse complement strand
AATAACTACATGTTGGAAGTCCAGGACTTTGGAACTGAGCCAACTTGGATATCTAAATCCACAGGTTAAAACCAAGTACAGTTTAATTTGTTACAATTTATAGGATTATTGTAGAATGGTAAATACAGAAATGTTCTGATCAATATTTGTCGCAACTATTGTTACCAAGCCAAAATCTGGTTTTGTGATTATAATATTTAGAAAACGTTATATTTTCATGCCTTAATCAAACCTCCAGTACATCCACGTTGAAAGTCGCTTACTTAGATTTAAGCACGATTAGGTGAAACGGTTACTTCAAACACTCCAATCCGGATCACCCATAAAGCATTCTACGCTCTTTACATTAGAGCACACATAGTTTGAACCATTCGGTTTCCTAAATCGCATCAAAGTTCTCCCAACACCATATTGTCAACTGTGCGGCTACACTACAATGGACGCAGAACATCTCGCTGCATGTCCGTCACTTGACCATTCCATTCAAGAAGAAGAAGAAGTATACCGGGCAGCTCGTCACTACTGGTCAGCGCGTCACCAAATGGCTCAACCGCCAAGGGTGGGCGTTGGCTAGTAAGTAAGTCTACTATTAAATCATCAAGTTTAGTTTTTAAGGACAGTAAGACAAACAGCCCAGATGTAATCATGATTAGTCACATATACGGAGATGATGCAGTATCAATTCGTTGGTTATATTTTAGCAGTGGGCGTTCTTTAGCTGATATTTATTTTGGGTTTTCAGGGCGATATTTCAACAATAAACCACAGCTTCAGTGTTGGATTTTATTATGAACAAGATAAATTTTAGTTTAGTTTTACTGACTTTTAATATTTGATCAAATGTCACTCGGAGGGTTGAAATCATCAATCCATTAAAAGACCTGTTTGTCCTTTAATGTTCTAAAGGCCTGAATCACCGAAAACAAAGCTTCAGTATATATTTGGAATATATAAGCCAAGTTTGTTATGTTCAGCCATTAAGAAAGTGACCGGAATTAGATGAAACTTTCAAATTTTGTTTGTTTTGTTTTCTCCTCTTACTTGACCATCTGCTTCTCTTCTCTTTATGTTTGTTCTTGTATTGATGTTTTGTGGTATTTGTGTGCATTATGACATTTTCTTTTATATTTAGTTTTTTAAAGTCCATCTGTAATGGGTAAATATTTCAACAATCATATAAAGTATATCCCCCATGGGGTATATGGAGGATATACTTTATATACACCATGTATATAAAGTTTATATACATCATAGGCAAATATATAAATATATACACTTATTATAACCTAAGTTATTTAAAATATAAGTTTCCTTTAGGTTATATATTTAATTACCTTAACACTCTTTTGTCTCACTTTCAGGTTTCTAATTAATTGACATCAATATCAATTTCAACATCACTTGCATTTATTCTTCACATTTAATTAATACACCTTATACCCATTTACCTTAATACTATTTAGTAACTAGATTGATTCATTAACTAATATTACAATTACAGAAAAAAAAAGGACTCTTGAGGCTATAAGTTATTGCAATTAAGTTTAATAATTACAGTGTTAATTGCTCTTCTCTCGTGTCGTTATTATGGATCTTTTTATAAATTAGACGTGGTGAAAAAAACTAAATTATTATGTTATACTATTGGACTTAAAATTGTTCTGAATTTACTGTTTATAAAGCTCTGTTGGCTAATTTTAATGTAAAAGGAAAGTACTTATTGTTTGTTGAGTTCCTGGGATCTTGACCGTTTATGCTGCTTCGATGTACTTTTCACATAACTAACTTATATTTCCTAATTTTGTACTAAATTATTTACGTCGCACTTTTTAAATGATACAAATACAAAAAATTACATTTCCCTAAATTCTATTAAACAAAATTTACCCCTTAATAAAATTGCTGACACTTGGTCCCCCCAATACGTCTCCCTTCTTCTGAAGTTCCTCCAAGACTCTCTCGATCACTTCCTTTTCCAACCTCGCTTCTAATTTTCCCCCTCACGGATTTTAGTTAATTTGGTTATCCCAATAAACATTTACAAAGAGCCTTCTCTAACGGTGCAGTGTTATTATAACCCAAGTATATTGGTCCTTGGAAAGCCCTATCTTAAATTAGTTGGACCCTTCTTTTGTCAAAGATTCTCCAGGCTCTTCATGACTACACTCGAAATAGAACAATGGTTAACAACTATGTCTGTATTTTTAGTAACTATTCTTGTCGCGTTCGCTTAATATTTCTTCCCACTATTTTTGTTGTTGTTGATATAAACTGAATTTATTCTTTAGCCTCATGCGTTTATGTTATAATATATATATATATATATATATATATATATATATATATATATATATATATATATATATAAGTCAAAATACAAATACAAGAATTATAATTGAATTTACAATTCAAAGCTTAAAATTGAATTTTAATTGTTTAATATTCCTGATGATGTTGGTACTGTTAGCCAACGAAAAGCTTTGAATTGTAAATTCAATTATAATTCTTGTATTTGTATTTTGACTTATGTTCTTTATTAATACACAAGAATACATTTTGCGATATATATATATATATATATATATATATATATATATTTGTGTGTGTGTGTGTTTGATTTCGTCGGAATTTGAAGCCGGATAATGCCAATTGTTTTCTGTAACATTGTCGCTGCTGGTCTGAACAATGTACTGCTGAGTAACTTAGATAAGTTTAAGTGACTTAGATAAGATATGTAAATTATGTAGACAGGAACAGGATTAAATAACGTTAACTTATTGTGATATTTTATTCTGGAAGTCCTACGTCCTACCCCAATGAGGAGGATGCATTTCTGCATGAGTGCGTGCATGAGTTAACTTTGTAGCTAAGTGTGATACAGTAGAAATTTATGAAGAAAAGATTACGATAAAGAACACTAAACAAAATGTTATGAATACTAACTTCAAATTTAGCTTGAAAGTGACCAAGAAGTGTATTCAAATATAGATCAGCAATTGATTTGAATATATCGTGAAGATGTGTTTTCTAAAGAATTATTTCTTCCAAAGTTCTTGCTTTTCCTCAATTCCGTATAACTGAATCATGCAAAAACAATGGATAAAGAGTAAAGGCAATCTAAATTCTTTTCAATACTGTTGACCCAAGTGTAGCGTAAAAGAGCCAGCTGCCTGGTAAATACAGCTGTGTCAGCGATCGCACCACTACAGTCAATTTAGAATCGGATAAATTTTCAGCGAATAAAAGTTTACAACGCTAAACGACCTATTTACATATAATTACAGAAAGCTAGGATTGGCGCGTAGCGAGCGAGCTTGTTCTTGACACAGTGGAGTCGACGCTTTGGGGGACGCCCGGTACGCCTAGGTCGACCGCATTGTCACACTGCACAGGTGAATGCTCGTGTGGAGTAGCCAATCTAACTGCTTAGCAGCTGATTCAAGTAATGATACAGTTCGGGATCTTTAGATTAATAGCTAGTAGTTAAAGAAATGCCGTATTGCTTTGCGAATGTGTTGTGTGTGAGTGTGGGAAAGATTTGGAGTATTAGAGTGTGTAAATATGTTAACACTCTGGCTGTACAGAAAAAGATCATATTTACATGAAAATAAAGAGATAATATAAGTTTATAGTAGAAATAGATATAAATATTAAAATGTATATCGTGCTGGGAGCGGGGGCACTGAAAGCCATCGGGCAGAACTACACTGGACGAGAGAAAGGTAGAAGCTATTTTGGCACGCTGTTTGTAACACGTTTTACCGGATATAGTGGAAAGTGAAATTATTATAAGAAAGATAATTAAATGTATATTAATTACTATTCATATGATCAGTTGATATCGATTAATTTATCGATATGATATAGATACAATTGGAGGGACATGTTCAGACTTCCAGGGGACCGTATGTATGATAGGGGTGATGGAGAGAAAACATTGGGAGAACGTACGGATGTTAATTAGTAGCTGGCTGAAATACTTTTAGTAAGATTTATTAAGTGGAACTACCGTAAGTGAATCTGGCCTTGTGTTTCCATAATTTCCTCTTTCCCCATTTCCTTTTCTAATGTTTTTTTCTTACAAAAGGCTATAAGGAGGGACGCTATAACCATCATTATCTCTTTATGATCCAAGTAGAACGAAGGCTTTCTCCAAGTAACCGACACTCCAAATGATCCACCCTCATACCTATAAGTGAGTTTCTTATCCTTGCTCTAATACAACCTACTTTACGGTTCACTCTGGGACCCGATATCTGAGAGAAGGCATTCTGGAGTGAAAGACAGACTCAGAGTTTTCAAGAATGTATTCCAATTGGTCTGTAATTGCAACGTTTAACACTTGCAAGAAGGTTTTTAATTAGCGTCATTGTAATGATTTGAGATACTGTATATTTTATGAACATAAACCAAATCAATCAGGTGATCGAATATTAGCCGAAATAAATTTGTAAACACTAAGGGTAACAACTGTCACCGTATACGAAGGGACTTACACCTGTATTTCTCAAACGGCCTTTTAAAAATGAAGGTATTGATTCAAAACACACTGACCATATGTTTTATTAATTTGCAATATTTTATAATTTGTATACAATTTTTTTGAAGTTTTAAAATCTTTACTAGAACATGAAATTTTAAAATCAAGGCCTTTTTCGTGTTTGTCTAATTTTTTTTGTTAATTTCAAAATTTTTATCAATTAGAAAAATTTTAACTATTATGATTTTCGAATTATTTGCGACACCAATAGAAAAAAAAAATTAATTCGATTTATTATAATTCAGGGTTTGTAAATAGGTTTCTATTACACAAATAACAAAAAAAAATCATTAATACCAACTTGAGGAAAAGATAATATGGGAGTAATAATATTATACTACTATTTTATCATTGATATGTCACAGAGAATTAGGACACACTATTTCTGTGAATATTCGGTGCACTGGAAACATCACGTGACCAACACAATACCACAACCAGGTCTTCAATCAGTCTGTCTACGTATTTTTACAGGCTTAGTTGGTAAAAGTTTTACCTGTTGGTAAAATGTGGCTGTTCTGTCAAGTGTGTTACGAATCATGTAGCACTAGAATAGATACATAATCTTCATCTAGTGCTTGAACAAAAGGAAGAAAGACAATAGATAATTACAACTAAGTAGTGACGGAAAGTACTCGGGTATTCAGTACAAAGACATCCTATAGTGAAATTACCTTTGAGTGGCCAGTAAAGCAGAGCAGCAAGGAGGAAGCGAGGCGGCGTATACAAAAGGAAAGGACGGAATTATGGTAAATTGAGCATTTTCCAATTCAGCAGAATTCTGTTCATTTCTTTTGTTTTTGCTTACTGGTGTAATATTAAAGTTCTATACCATTTAACCAGGTTTTCCATTGCTGTCACGAAATCGTAGGTATCTTTTATGTGAAAGGTTTCTGCCCAAAATATAAAAAATACATTTTTTAAAAGCCGCTTACACTGTTTAAGGCCTTTATCAAACAACGAGGAATACGTAACCTTATCTCAGAAAGGGATAATCTGTGATTATGTTTTACTAATTTTTAATGTGAATTACATGTAGGATTAAGGACTTAATGCTTACTGAGCTGGGTATCTTTGGATAGGTCGGGCATTCGTTTGACAATATGAGTTTTAGAGAAGGCTTTTGGAGTTTGCTACTAGTCATCCTAGATGAATATAATCAATTAGGGTGCACCTCATAGCCCTAACATTAACATTAGGACATTATTATTACGGCAATGTTAGTTCTAGGCTAGTAATTGCCTTAACTATAATTTGAACTTTGACTTTAGTAATTTGCATGTTAGTTAATCGAGAAAAACACATTACTGTAAACAAAACATCTCAAAACGTTCGATATAATGCTTGAGTTCATTGTAAAATAAGGTTACAGCGGTTGTCCAATAAGTTAGGTTGGGTTTAGTTAAGTTAGCCAAACTAAGATGTATACAAAGGTTTCGTACTCAAGGCATCATCAGCCGGAAAATAAAATAAATACAGTATATTTCGTTCCAATGCTTACAACACTACTATCCTATAACTTATAAGATATAGCATAAAATATGCTTTACAAGAAATTATGTAATGCTTTTATATTATAATAAACTAAACAGTGAGTTTTAATCACCCTTTGCTTAAAATTATTTTTGAATCCTAATTATTATAATCCTTCGTATTATTTTTCATTGGTATTTTCTCTACCTCTTTGTAAATCTTTGCCATCTGACCACTATGTACAGCGTAAGGAAGAGACGATTTATGGCAATGGTTGTGACTTCATGAAAGCGATCATGGGTACTACCAGGATCAGGGGCGCACCCAGGATTTTGTCAAGGGGGGGCAGAGCAACAACGGGGCCCGGTTGGGGGGGATTTCGGTTGTTCACCCCCGTAGAAAATATTGAATTTTACGACTCTAAAACTTATGTTTTAAGCATATGCAGCATAAAAAAGACTCAAATTGAGACTAAATCTGTGTTTTAGGCGGTTTATTATTTTTCGACAATTTTAATATTTCCCCATAATTATCAATTGTCAAGTCACTTCAATGCTTACTGTGTTACACCTTAAGGTGCCAACTCAAAAACTGAGTATTTTACCGCAAAGCGAAATGTTAAGATTATTAAAAATTAATGATACATTTAAAAATTGCTAACATTTTAATGCTACTTAAAGTCTAATAAGGCTTTTACAACAGGATAATTCAAATACACATAAAAGTAATAAAAGCATGTATTTTATCCAAGTGTGGATGGTGCGTTTAGAATAAATCCAGGCTATTATAGTCCGTTCACCAGAGGACATTCTGACTCAGAGAATCCAATTTATTATTACGCTAAATATTATTTTCTATTGTCGTTCGTATTACCATACACCTAAATTATAGTTAAACATATAATATTTTTCTGGTCATTTTTACTTTCTTTATAAATTTTCATTTTTTTCATGCTAAGAGGGGCCCGGGCCCGTTTGGCCCCTCCTTGGGTGCGCCCCTGACCAGGATGACCTCATGTTCTATGGTCTGCATACGAAGGTGTTGGAAATAGACATTTTCCTACGGTGGCCCTTGGTTGGCAGTTTGTTGGCCACCCCAACCTAAATCTAAGACTTTATTCTGAGGGTCTTGCATTTAGGTAAGGCCAACCGAGGGCGGATAGCGGTCTGATCGTACTAATCAGAGGGTTTTTTTCGGCTATAAGGTACGCCAGGTACTTGTTATTATAAATATTTGTGGCCAGTATCGTTTGATGTAGCTAGCCTATCTAGCAGTGTGCGGCGGCCGAGAACCATCATAGGCTCGATAGGGCGGCTTTATTTAGTCTCATGATCACTCGACAGACCACTCTTCGATCTATACGTCATACTATTCGATATCATTTCCCCTCCTTTTTTAATAAGGTTTTCTCCTAAACGGGGCGTTTTATAGCGGCAAAGTTGGCAGCTCCAAGCATCATAAGCACACTGAATGTAGAACGACGGGTCCAATACTCCTTCAGGCCTAGTAGAAAAGTTGCCATCAGGTTTTATTTATAAAAGTAAATTTTCAATTTGTGTCCATTTTGAAAATAATAAAAAACTTAAAAATTAATATCTTTTTTGTATAAATAAGTGTCTGATTGAAACATCAATGTTACACGTAACAGTATAACAAATGCTTGCAAATCCCGAAGAAGGAAACGCTTGGAAGATGTAGAGCTTATCATTTTCTAAAAATTGTAACCAAAAATAATATTGCCTAAACAAAGTGATGCAGAGTTGATTTATTTGTCTCACAAAGTAGAGATAATACTTGGCCTAATTATTAGAGAATGGCTCCCAATTAGTTCTCGAGATAGCATTGCGAGCCAAGCACTATAACAAAGCTGGTCTCAAACTGGCGTTATTGATAGCTTCTCTATCAAATTAGCTTTTGGTGTATCTAACATTTTAGGTGTTATTAAATGAGCGTCTTATTTGTTAAGAACTTGGGAAGTGATAAAACTGCCTGCCTTAAAATGTAAGGTTCTAGCTTTTTAAATAATCGGAAGTAAAACCGTTGCATTTAATAATGAAAAGTCATGTGATGCTATTAGAAGCTACAGAGAACAAGACACTTGCTACAGTAAGAATATTCCATTCGTTAATTTGTATTACAGAAATAAAATGAGTTACCTCTACCAAGGGTTATATGTTTCTATAAATACTTCACTCGTGAATGGTGAAGTGAAGATAAGCCCTGAAACCAGTAAACATATAAAGCTGTGAATATAAACTCAAATAGAACCGCTATAGAATATTTGCCTGATTTATCACATAAAAGACACAAAGTGGTATCTTACGTTGGACGACTTTTAACAAATACATAGAAGAATTACGTAGCAAGTTGAATATCTAAAACTATTGGATACATTTTTATTGAAATTCCTAGGAACAAAAAATTCCTCACTGGACATTTAAGAAAATAAAAGAATATCTAGGAATAGGATTTGTCATTTACGTTTAGATTTTAAGGCTTAGACGTTTTTGAGCCACTGTCAAATGGAAAAAGGGAATTGGCGGTGTGGGAAAAAATTCAGACAAGAACTATGATTAAAATGAGAAAATTTTGAAAGAATTTCAAATATTCAGCTAACAAACGTTGAAATGAACTGTGAACCTGCAGAAAAGAGAGTTACAGAATGACAATGGAACTGAAGGAGAAAAAATGCCGAGCAGAAGATTGCCTCGTTGCAACGAACATGAACTGCAGAAAGGAGAGCTACGGAAGGACAACGGAACAGAAGGAGAAACGCTACAATAACTACGGCCGAGCAAAAAAGAGAGTCGCAGAATGACCACGGAATGGATGGAGAAAAACCTCCGAGCACAAGATTGCCTCGTTGCAACGGACATGAACCAGGAGAAAGAAAAGCTACGGAAGGACAACGGAACAGAAGGAGAAACAACTATGGCCGAGCAGAAAGGAGAGTCGCAGAATGACAACGGAACGAAAGGAGAAATATTCCGAATACCAGGTTATCAAACGTTACAATGATCTATGGTATAGTACCAGGAGTAACTGGAAGAGCATGGGCCGGAAGAATACGAAGAAAGCGAAATTAAATGTAAAGTATATGCGGTATAATATTCCCTCAACAAATCCGTTCGCTTGATAGTGTTCTTTCAACACTTGGCCAGTGCTCATGTAATGACAGAAATGGACCGGTAGAAATAAAAGTATACTTTAGTAACAAGAGTACTTAGTTATTTTTCAGAACTGTTGGATCAGTATGACATTCGATTGCGGGATTTGTAATCTGTGCTTTAAATGGTCTTGTATATAAATACCAGTGATTACATGCAGGAATAGGAGACCAGGGGCCAAAACAAACAGGATGCAGTAACCAACGATATATGCCAAATTTACCCCTACAATCGTATTTACAATTAACGATGAAACCATATTCAACGTTTAACTAAATGTTATATAATTTCACACATCACATACATTATGTAAGTAAACCGTTTATAACGCTTTGCTTCCAATACTTCGTATACAAGTTTAGTTCTTACTCTTAAATAGATTTCAATAGTTTTTAGTTACGTTTTTCTAGTTGCTTTTATTTACCTAATTATTTACGTACTTCTTTTTTAACATTTTACTTTTTGTTTGACTTATGTGTTGTCTTTATTTTCTTGTACCTCGATTGCTCTTTTTCAATTTAGTTTGCACTCTCCATGTACATATATATATATATATATATATATATATATATCTTGTTCAAATATTCAGTTGTTAATGAAATACTTTTTATTCATCCACTCAAACTCAAATACATTTGTTTTTGCTTGTAATGGATGACACTTGAGGTTAAACCAGTTTTTTCAAATAACAATAATATTAAATGATAGTATTTTAGTTTCATATGAGAGAAACAATTTCACCAAAGGGATAAGGTATGCAATATAGCTATTTCGTTCCATTTTGGTTATAAAGTGTTATCATTATTTCATAAAACTGCTGATTTTATGTTATAGATTATGTGGTAGAACAGCTGTTTAAACGCATAGATTATGATACTTCATTTATAAATTGTATTATATAGTAAAAAAACAAAAAATAATTTTTCATTGTTGACACAAGTAGCCCATTAAGAAATTGACTTTAAAAGTTTGTGTTTATATCACTTGTTTTATAACTACCCCTTAATTATTTATTATCATTTTATGAATCCATAGTTTTATTTTACTTTTATTTCTTTACTCTTAATTATAATCAAGAGCTGGTTTGATTTTAGCCTTTACAACTAACCGGCCCTAATTACTTTTTTTGTTTTTATATTGCCTCCGAAAACACAACTTCAAACAATATTTGTTTCCATCTATAACTCATGCTTAAATACAAATTTGTTAAATTTAATTGTCATTATTTTGTAGGCTTTAACCATAATAATTTCATACTTATTTTTATATCACTCAGTATCTATTTAGTGATGTTGGGGCCTTTCTACCTTTTAGTTTCCACAATTTCCCATTATTATTGAAGATGTTATTGCAAAAGTTATATAAATGTTTTAATTTTAGAACTGTTACCATCTCTTAACTTCAGTTAGCTTGATTACAATTCAAACGGCGTAATTTATTCACCATCCTTGGAATCTTTATTCTCATCAAAGGTAAAAATTATAAAAGGTTTTTTTTGATAAAGAAATGTTATCATTCTTCTCTGAAAGATTAGATTTCAAAAAGGTTTAACTGTTTGAAAAGATACAACGCTTGTCAAGTGTCTCTAGAAATTCAAATAACATAAAAAGGAATACTTTTCAAATATTTTCGTTGAGAAATGCAAATGTTGTATCTCATTAATGCACATAATTACAACACAAATTATGAAATCAATCGTTAGGAGAGCAATTATATTAGCCTATAGCAAATGGATGATAAGATATACATTGTTTCGGGGGGAGGGGTAGAAATGGAATTTTTGCTGTTTATACTAGTCACATTAATTTTATTTCTAATTAATCATAAAATAAATTGGAAAAGGCAACTCGCATAAACCTTTTGAGTTTTATCACAATTTCTACAAAACTATGTTTTGACCTATCGTATTTTCAAGGTAGTTGTTTGTCACATGTTTTCTTACCTGTTATATATTCCGTTAAAGTTATATAGAATGTCGGTTATCCATAACACGTGATATAACCTATAGAACATTAACTAAGACGTCACTTAAAACTGTTATCATATGCGTGCAATACAATCACTTAAACGTACGGCCTACAGAATATTCTTATCGCCACCGAACGCACTTGAAACACTCACACCTAAATAACAAAACTGCTAAAATATTTTAATTGAATTATTGTTGATGGTCAAAAATATAACAGGGCAAATTTCGCGACGAAACTAACCAATTATTTTTAAACGTAGCTTCCGCCACTGAATCACCATGAACACTCGTTTGTCGATATCACAGCTCGTTATAATCATTACAGAAATTTTAAATAAACCTGTTTTATGTAAAACATTACTAAAGCGGGAGGCGTCGAACCGCGGAATAGTGACGATCAACTTGTATCGCCGCACTAGCGCACCTGGTGGACAACCGGCCAACTCCGCTGATAACAATGCACTGAAGCTATTCTCCCATTGAGTAGACAAACTTCAATGATCTGTGTTTACCGGTTCCCCCTCCTTTCTCTCTGCTCCTATTTGACATGCTTCGGATTTGGAGGAATCTTAATGGCTCTGTGGCTATAAAAAATACAGCTTTATAGGTTCTTTCAATTTTACGGTTGTAAATTTAAAATAATTTTGCGTTTTGTTACATTTGAAACAAGTTTGTACGATAGCACGCGTTCCGTTGAACTAGATAGAGCCTTATTACAAATATCTTGTACTTTTAGCATTTCTAGATGAATAATAAGCAAAATAAAACGTCTTATAATTCTACAGCCGACAGTTTAGATATTCTGTTTTGATCTTATAATGTCTTATATTTTATATGTAATTGGTGTGTGTTGTAAACAAATGCTGTAATACGGCATAAGACATATTATTAAATTAAAGTCTATAATTAAAAGAATCCAGTTTTATAGCTAAACTTTATTTGTAAATTTTATAGTATAGAAGCCAGCAGGGTACCGGAGGTTCCTTAACAAATAAACTGAAAAAAATAATAAACTACAACCTGTGCTCTGCCGAAAAAAATATCACACTAAGGTTTGTAATTGGCCTCGGATTCTTTAGCTCCGGTTTAAAAAGGTATTATGGACGCTTTAGGGAGAAAGTTGGGAGGTTTATTATGGTTTATTACCTTAGAAGTTGAGTAAACAGAAAGTCAGCTCCTGTAGCTGGATCAAAAATATTGCTCCCGAAAGGAACAGCTCATTATGGAAATTGTTGCAGTAAGGAACAGCTTGTTATGCAGAATGATGATGTAGGAAACTTGTCGTTATACACATTGTGCAATAGAGAACTAGGTTTTTTACACGCCGGTGCCGTAAGAAGTAGCCTTTTATGGTCATTGGGGTAAATAAGAGTTTTTACGCAAATCTCTGTCAAAACAGCGTTTTGTTCATATATCTGCCCTAGAAAAAAACCTTTGTACAAAGGATCTCTAGGGTAATCGGTTTACACGTTGATTCTATAGAGTACATTTTTTTAATGGTAATGTTGAAGTAAAGACAAGGATTTTGATGTACATTGATTGTAGCTTAGGAATGGGCCACGATAAGGGCAAGGATAAGTATGCTTTAAATATTTTCACATATTAGTGATGTAGGAAACAATTTCTTATGCATAATGTTAACTAACCGAAGATTGATTTACGCATATTGGTGCTGTTAGGAACATTATTTTTTGCATATTAGTTCTATTGTAAACATATTTTTATGTATACATGTGCTGTAGGAAACATTGTTTTATAAATGTTCGTGTAAGCAATTTGGAAATATGTATTATGCATATTTGTATAATAGAACATTATTTTATGCATATTAGTTCTATTGTAAACATATTTTTATGTATACGGGTTGATGTAGGAAAGATTATTTTATACATGTTTGTGTTATAGGGCACAATGTTGTAAACATATTGGAAATATGTTTATGCATATTTGTGTAATAGAAAATTATTTAATGCATACCAGTTCTATTGTAAACATATTTTATGTATACGGGTGGTGTAGGAAACTTATTTTATACATGTTTGTGTCAGCATATTTTAAACATTTTATATACATATTTCTGTGATTTCAAATTATTTTATCCATATTAGTTCAAGTGTAAACATATTTTTATGCATACTGGTCCTGCAGGAAAAATTGTTTTATACATTTTTATGTTATAGATAACATTGTGGTAAGCATATTGGAAACATGTTTTATGCATATTTGTGTAATAGAACATTATTCTATGCATATTAGTTCTAATATATTTATATTTAATGCATACTGGTGCTGTAAGATCCTTTTTTTATGCATATAACGATATGAATAACAGTATTTTACTCACTGGTGCCTTAATGCTTGTTATGAAGGGAATATGCTTGTTAGGAAACAGACATCAATAGATTTTATGAATATACCAATAGTACCGACACAGTAGGGCAAGATCTACAGGATATTAAACATCAATGTATACCTTTAAAGTCTTAGTATGACAACTTTGTTAAATAGCCCACACCAGCGCGCACACAATGGCGTAATTAACGGCCTTTAAATAAGAAAAAAGTATAATGAAATACGTAAATGCTGTAAATGCACAGCCTGAATAACGAATGTTGAACAAACAACAGTAGGAAATGTGCTTCTTAATAAGCAAAGCCGTATCAGATTAGTCGATATTAGATTAGATAAGCATAAAGCGGTTGTGACACAAGTAGCAAGCAAGCGCTGATATGCTAATATTAGGCCCAGGCAGATGTAACATTGGTTTCTCTTTCCTTCACTCAAACAATTATACAAAAAATATAAGGATTCATTTCATTTTCACTTGCTTAACCACATACATGTCCCACGTCATTTGCACTATAATTTTTTCATTCCTAATTCTAGGTTATTTAATTCTCTGTTTTAAAATTAATTACATTTTTTACATTATCTTTCTTTATTTCCATAATTGTAGATAATTTTTAGAATTTTTGCACACCTTTTCTCGGTTCTAATTTACATATTCTTTTATTTCATTGTCGGAAGTTGGAGAATTTAGGCATTTAAAAATTATTTGTCCATCTACTTATGTCTGTAAAAGTAGTAGTTGAATATAAGTTGGCGTCTCTATATATACAGCGATAGTTCATTATGTTTGCGTGCGAGATTTAAGGAGTTGTGCAGTTGTCGGTTTAAGTTGAGGACCGTGCATAAAAGCTACCGATAAATAGCTGAAAACTTGAATCCATATACAGTAGAACCTCGGTAAGTCGGACTCGGTTAACTCGGATCTCCTGATCACCTAGAATGATTTTGAAGGAAAATAAATAAGAAATAACAAATAAGTACAGTAACTACATAAAAAGTCCAACAAAACAATAAAAACGACTAAAACCTACACATAATCAGAATAATGTTGTGTGCTTTTTCTACTGAAAAGACTACGGGGTCGCACTGCACGAAAGCGGCTCGCAAAATTAAACAACCAAAATTGACAGATTTGTTTGCCAAGAAATGATTTGTAGTGGAGCATATCTGTCCATGCAATATGTGCGTTCTTATACACTAGATAATACTCCTTTTTTCATAAATATAGAGGTTTTCATTAAGTGCAATGTCTTCAATTCATTTCTCTAAGTAACCCGGATTTTCCATAACCCGGATGGGTCACGGTCCCACTTAGTCCGAATTATCGAGGCTCTACTGTAGATATGTGTCACTCAAATACAGTATATTAAATAAATATTTACACATATTGTATTTAAACGTCTTGAAAGTATCAAAACTAACATTTAAACTCCAAAGGGTTCAAAGAATAGTCAAAGCTTCCGTCATTGGTAACAGTTTTGAAAAAAATATCTAAATACAAGTAGGAACTCATGTTTTTGCAGTAGCTAAACTATCTTTCCCCATCTTGTTGAAAGCGAGTGACTGCACTACAAGTTAATCCCATAAAGCATTAACTAGCGTTTTCAATTGATACACTTTATATGTTTATATTTTAACACCTACTCTAAAATGATATATTCTATGTTAAAAGAGCATAGATATTCATATAGAAGTTCATAATTAGCATTATATTTTGAAAGAAACAGCTACGTTAAGAATAATAAAAGTTTTTTATCATGCAAAACATATTTTATAAAAAGTTCCATCTAGAATACTGAAACGTTGTAATTGAGGAAATAATCATTATAACAAGTAATATTTAAAGAAATTATTTTTCAAAGTAAATTCCTACTGAGGTCAAGAAAGAAAAATTGTATCATTGCTTAATTCCAGTTTATTTTATTAGTTTCATTCATTTTTAACCTTACAGCACTATTTATAATATTTTGTGGTAACCATGGCAACAGTTACGTTTGTGCAATGGACATGTCGACGACAACCAGATGAGGGGAAAAATTCGTATATGTCTTTGAAATATTTATTTCTTAGTATTAGAAAGTTGGGGAAGTGCCAAAGCGCGCTAGACTTTGAACATGAGGATTCACAGTTCGAATCCGGATAGACTCCCAAATTTTATAGTTTAATTATTAAATAAATATTTAAAAAATCCTTATTAACATTAATTGTGATCCACTATAGGTTAAAAGAATATATTTGAACTTGATTGGATAAATAAAAACGTATTTTATGAACGATTGAAAACTGTACAGGACTCATGAGAGTGTTAGCTAATAGAAGTAATTGAAAAAAAGAGATCATAGTTTGTAACATTCGTTGACAATGTGCAGTTAAAATGTATGATTTTCTAACGGTAGTACTTTTACCTGTGTTTCGGGGAACTCCCATCTATCTCAAGTGCTCATATATATATATATATATATATATATACACACAAGAAAACAGTGTTGCATAACTACAAATATATATATATATATATATATATATATATATATATATATATATATATACAGTAACATGATAAATAAAGCAATAAAATACACATAAGATAACAAACAAAAATTAAATGAAGAATTAAAAAACATTACAAATATAGCAATAGCAAATGGATACAACACAACACTACAATCGGATCACAAAAATAATAAAAATTAAAAAATCTACCTAAAATATAAATACACCAATAACAAATATATACAACAAAGAATACTACACTCCAACATACAAACCAAACAACAAAATAATAAAATATCTTAATAACACAAACCACAAAACAAATTCAGAAAAACATAACCTATCAGGAATTTACAAAATTACATGTAACAACTGTAACGCATTTTACATAGGGAAAACAACCATATCATTTAAAATAAGATTTGAAGATTATAGAGCATTCAAAAACAAAAATTCAAAAGTATCAAATGTTGCAGCATACCTAATATCACATAAATATGAAATAACAAATTACGAAAATAATCTAACAATACTTGAAATAAATAATAACACAATAGAACTTAACTCACTAGAAAAATACCACATTTATAAAAACATACACAACAATTTAATGAATCTACAAGCAACATATGCAGAAGAGATACTATTCAAAAACATTATACACGAGACTCAAGAGGAAACGTGTATGACGCCAACAAGTACCAACAAGACGGACCGAACATCCGCACCAGAAAAATTGAGAAAAAGTAATCAGTGATTCGTCAATGGTCAAATGACCGAAAGGTGCCTCATCACACAAGGTAAAATCATTGCACTTAATGGTGGATAAAATTACTTACAATAGTAATATATCAACTTCATATATATATATATATATATATATATATATATATATATATATATATATATATATATATATATTAGTTGCGACTATAAATACATAAAAATATAAATAAGAAATATAATTGAATAGTAAAAATTGAAAGAGAATAAACAAATACTGAATTAAAAATAAAAGAATGCCGCAAACTTATTTAGGGCGACAGAACAAGAGTTCACGAATATACGCCGGGATCAACGGATTTTTATGTAAATATAGATATTGTTGATGTGAAGAACAAGTTATAAATAATTCGGACGTCAATTAGTTGAAAAATATTTTACAGATTATTTTGTATGGACACAGGCGGTTCTTGATTACATATAAACATGTAGGGCAGTAAGAAAATATCTAAGAGTTACTGGAGCAAAGAGATATAAGAGAAACAATCGCAGAAGCATTAAGTAACAACAGTAAACAGTAATAATGTTTTAATGAAACAAAGTCCAGACGTTAACGGAGGGGTTTTTTCCAGTTAACTGGAGCCGAGTTTCCAGGAAGGGATGGAAAGTAGCGTAATTCTAAGGTCTTGTGGTGGAGTCCCGGTGCGTTACAGTAGTTACAACTGTTGCAGTTCATATAATTTAGGGTTTGTTCCTATTTTACAATAAAGAAACAACATACCGTTAATAAGTAGAAGATTGAAAGTAGTTGGTGAATATAAAACTAAACATTATAATTTTTAATATACCTGTCTTAACTATATACATCTGTTGTATACATTCGAGTACATTTTTCTGCCTTTCCTAACATAACAATATTTTTCTTTGTTAACGTGTTTCTGAATCATTCCATTTTCGAAACCTAAATAGTACTGATATTTTTATTTAATGTCTGCTAATAACTATTAATTTATTTACATAGGTTAATGACAGATCACAGACAATTTTGCTTTTTTAAACACTCGACGTTCCGAATTTCTTTCCGAAATTCCTTTCAAGAGCTCAGTTTTAATTAAACAATTATACAACATAACTTACAATTTATAAAAAACGTAACATTATATAAAGCATAATAAAAAGCAACAATTTACAAAACTCATAATCAACATCCATTTACAAGTCAAATATGTTTTCATAGGTTGACCTATGAAAACATATTTGACTTGTAAATGGATATTTATTAAGAGTTTTGTAAAATGTTGATTATTATTATGTGTTTATATAATGTTATTTTTTTTATAAATTGTAAGTTATGTTGTTTTAGCATAACTATTTATATATAAAGTATTTTTGTTTAAAAACCGACTTAAAACTATTTGTATATTGTTGCTGTATGTAAGTTGTACATATTTTGCTGTTGTAAATTTTAGTAAACATTGGATGAAATGTAATTATTAAATAATTACATTTTGTAGATTATAACGTAACCAACCTAAAAATACAAGATTCCTCGGCAACTCCAAAATTAAAAGTTGCATTATACACCCTGCACCTTCCTATACTAACTCCATGGTGTAAAAACACATCTTTGTTATAAAATTGAATTTTAATATAAAATAATTGGGTTATATAATAACTCTCAATTTAAAGAATTAAAATAATTCATTTATATTTTTGCCTTATTATAAAGTTTTTTCAACCTTGGTATCAAAAAAGATCAATTTGTACATATTATTAATTTTTTATTATGTCCTCTTTTGTATGTCCTGTTTGTGTGTATGTCCTGTTTGTGTGTGTGTGTGTGTGTATGAGAGTGTGTGTATTGGTGTGTGTGTGTGTGTGTGTGTGTGTGTGTGTGTGTGTGTGTGTGTGTGTGTATGTGTGTGTATGAGAGTGTGTGTATTGGTGTGTGTGTGTGTGTGTGTGTGTGTGTGTGTGTGTGTGTGTGTGTATGTGTGTGTGTGTGTGTGTGTGTGTGTGTGTTTTAGAATAATTTGCTTATTCCCATGCTTTTAGACAGGGAATTAACAGTATGTCCATCTGCCAGTGCTGAAGTCATTCCACTCCGATTGCCAGCGCTGCTTAGGCGTCATCTAGCAGATTGCTTAGTTATTGTCTTTGCACGTTTACTTTCTTGTTGGTTTTGCGTGTCTCTAATACGGCTAAGTTGCTCTTATATTTCTTGTCTTTCTTTAGCAATAGATATATTGGTGGGGTTCTGGCAAGTAGTGTGTGTGTGTGTGTGTGCTTGTGTGTGTACGGTCCGTATATTAGTAAATATATCCTAATATAATAATACAAGTTAATAAACGTAAGTATTTTACAGATGAAAAATTATAATTCTCTTTTAAAATTCGAGCTTGGTTAATGATTGATTTTACCAATTATCGTCCGCTTTTGAAACTAAAAATTAGCGCCCCCATTAGGTAAGGTTAGTTAAAAGGTAGGCTATAACTAAGGTACAACTAAGATGTACCGAATGTTGGATGGTAAATATCATACCATGACACACACACACACACACATATATATATAAATATCGCAATATGTATTCTTGTGTATTAATAAAGAACATAAGTCAAAATACAAATACAAAAATTATAATTGAATTGTAAATTCAATTATAATTCTTGTATTTGTATTTTGACTTATGTTCTTTATATATATAATAGATGAAGAAAGAAAAATATACACAAGCACATGTAGCTTATAATAGTATTTCATACGGTAATAAGAAAACAATAGAACAATGGCATCTGATTTTAACCTTGAGACTGTGTTTTATATTCTATACACTACTAGCCTCACTGTGATTGTCTTATATAAATTATGGTTTGTGTTATATAAATAAATGGTTTAAGGTGACATTGAAAGGAATTAGAAGACAAGCGATATAGTTTCATCATTCTCGCAATCATGTGTAGAGACATGCCTTCATTGCCTCCAGCGCCATTTACTTGGTTCAAACCTGTATGTCCAAATTACCGTAGCAATTACGCCTCAAGGCTTAACGAAAATCTCTTTTCTCAGGGAATATATCCTTTTTTTTAGTTCTAATATATATATATATATATATATATATATATATATATATATATATATATATATATAATACGTTTTCTTGTTTAATAATTTAAAACAACATAGGTTATTCAAATACAAGAATATTTATTATTTTATATCCAAAGCTTTTCGTTGGCAAACAGTACCACCATCATCAGGAATGAAAATTACGAAAAGCTTTGGATATAAAATAATAAATATTCTTGTATTTGAATAACCTATGTTGTTTTAATATATATATATATATATATATATATATATATATATATATATATATATATATATATATATATAGTTCAAATTTCTGGTCTTTAATTAAATACATTTTATTCATCCACTTTCGTTCAATTACATTTTTTTAAAACTAGTAGTAGATGACACTTAATGCTAATACAGTTTTTTTCAAATAGTTATTAATTGTTATAATGAATTGTTTTTAGATTTATATTTAGAAATCATTTACAATGTATGCAATATATATTCATTTTATTCCATTTGACTTAAAATAAGTGGTAACATATGATATCATAAAACAGCTGATTTTATGTTATAGGACATGTGGTAGAACAGATGATTTAACCTATAGGTTATGTTATTTTATTTATAATAATTGTAATGTTTTAGCAAAAAGTAACTAAAATAATTTGTTTTGACCCAAGTAGGAAGTGACTTTAATTTTTGTTTGTTTATATTACTTGTTGTCATATTGTTTAGGAATTTAAATGGTAAACATAGGCCAACCAAAGAAGCCTAAAATTTGAAAATATATTTTTGTTTTGAAAATATATTTTTCTCTATAATTTACCCATAGAATTTATCTGGGAAACTGATCACCACTACTAGACGGTTCTTACTTTAACTCTGGAAAACCAAACCTCTGTTAAACGTGCTTGTTATAAAACTTTCTTCTTTCGATAATTTAAAAGTTTGGACAGAGAGAAAAACAAATACATTTCACGTTTAATTACTCTTATAAAAATTTATGATATTTTTCAAGATTTGAGGCAGTTGCACAACATATTTCATTTGTTACAAAATAGTTTTTTAATAATAACCATAAACTTGATATTTTATAAATTTTTTTTCTCAAACATTTCAAAACATGAAACTTATTAAAATTATTAATAATAAAAATGTTTAAAACTAATAAGAATGAAAGATACAAGAGTGTTAATGTAAAAACAAATAAATATGTATTACAGTTTTGCTCTCCTGAGTTACTTTGCATAAAAGTATTTGCTGGTATCTACAAAGTTCTGATAAATATGTGTGACAAAATGTTTTGTAGTTTTTAATAGCCTCAAGTACTTGTCTTCCCTTTGTAGATAATATACGAGGTGTTTCTTCGCCACCATTCTGTCAGACCGTAACAGAACGTTCTGTAACTGTGTCTCTGTTAGACAATATAACTTCATCAAGTCTAAGAACTCAATTTAAGAACAAAATTATATTCATTTTTGTTTCCCTGGTTTATAATCAGACGATTCACGGTCATTTCTTATCAAAGAAAATATTGTTGTCGTTCCTTATTTGGGATTTTCTAACTCACCCTCTCTTTCTCTGTTCTTCTCTTTTTTTGCCCTCTGTCTCAAACTCCTCCTCTTCTCCCTCATCATATCTCTCTCGCCCTCTCTCTCTCTCTCTCTCGCCCTCTGTCTCTCTCTCTCTTATAGGATCAAAATAAGGATTACGTGAGTATTTCTCCTAATTTATAAGAATGTATATAACAATTTATTTTATTAGGTGTTATATTATTAAATCATTACTAAGTATTGTTTTCTAATTTGCATGATAATAAAACTAGAAAATTGTGTACACGTTAATTTTTGCTCTGAGATAAAACAAGGGACTCACAAGTCAGTGTCCTTGCGAAAAAATCAATCTAAATTAAATTTGTATTGTCTTTGTTCCCACTTTAATAACTTATTTACCATTTATTCGACGAAGTGTGGAGAATGCCTAAAAGTGGCTGCCCTTAACTCAACGTCTAAAAACAAACGCTGTTCTTTGAAAGTTTACGTAGTAGCCTAATAATTAAATGCCATTTATATTATGGGAGTACATAATGCATAATGATGCGCAAAACCGAAATCATTCTCCAAGCAAAACAAGCCGTCTGGAATAATTTATTACATAGATAATGTCGTGCTGTGACGTCATGACTCGGGTAATTAGAAGCGTATCGGACCAACCACGGTGCTTTTACGTGCTCCATTAATTATTCGTAATTAGAAAATTACAGAAATTATTGTTTCCGACTCGTTAGGCCCGTCCTAATGCATGCTCGTACTTACGGGTTTCCCCAGAGTTATTACGAGCACGTTTTGGCTGGATCATTCACGTCTAGAAATGTTGCGCATTTTTCAATACATTAACGAAGAGACATTTGTTACTTTAAAAACGAAATACTGTCGACAAATTTCGCGATAATTTCAATAAAGAATTGACAAGCTAGCAGTAGCGTCTGGTGCCTAAATCCTATGGGGGTTGCAGAATGTAAAAGTGCTAGTTTTTTATAAAGGCAAAGAAATCGCAATCATAACAACTTCAAGGCCTGTTATAGGAAAAAAAGATAGATACTGCTTAATACTTTGTGATTTGTTCTATCGAAACAAATATGTTGGCACTTTTTATTTTATTAAATTCCTTCTATTAGCTCACACTCTTCTTATATATATTTTGTACAAATTTTCAACCGTTAATAAAATACGTTTCTATTTATCCACTCAAGCCCAAAGACATTTTTTTCAACCTTTAGTGGATGAAAATTGATGTTAATACAGTTTTTCAAATATTTATTCAGTCATTAAATTATTAAATTTGTGGGGTCTAGCCGGATTCGAACTGAGAATCTTCATGTTCCAATTCTAGCGCTTCACTAACCTTCCAACGCCTAGAAGGATTTTTCTCCCAGATTTTCTCAAAGATGTATACGAATATTTTTCACCCATCTGGCTGTCGTCAAAACTTGGACTGTGGCCATGGTTACCACACAATATCATAAATGGTGCTCTAGGGTAACTAAAATAATTTTTTGTGTGTTTACCTTAGTAGTAATTTACTTAAATGATTTTCTTTATATTACTTATTCTTACTTATTTAAGACACCGGATCTCAAATCATGGGTTTATTTATTAAAAAACCAATCTCAATTCATTCTTAACTGTGAATGTCAAGAAACTAGGAGTAGAGCGGAGACTGCGCCGATCTTCACCGTAAACTCCCGAGGTTGCAGCCCGTGTACAACCTAATAGATCTTTACAGCGCTGCCTGGCAATTTTGTTCTGTCTGGGCCTTTCAATGATTTTCCTCTATTATGAGTGACGTCACTTGATGTTGCAGGTTTCTCTGCTACCAGGCCCAACGAGAATGTCTGTGACTGAGCGGTCACACGGTCGCTGCGGTTCTGGCGTTTTTATTAATATTTATAATGATGGATAATGCTATATAACAAATAATCGCTCGTAACAATATATATAATCTTACATAATCAATAAATCTCTTTTAATTTTGCTATTGATCTCTGGTTTGGGGGTCGAGCAACCGTGCGATCTGTCCACAAGCCACAACTGCAAGCTAGTACTAAAAGAAGTAATCGATGAATACGATTTCACTAAAAGAAAAGCACCAGATGTATTTAAAACTAGGAGAAAAGTAAAATATCCCATGCCATTTAAAAGTGTCATCACTATCACTACCACTTTCGTAGTACTGATTCTGAGTTGAATTTCAAAGATGATCAATATGGATTTCAATTGTGATATTATAATTACTTTGCTCTTTTAAGTCCTGAAAACTTGGAAAATAATTTTGGTCTAGAAAATTTGTTAAAACAATAGAATATGTTAAAAAGAATAGTAGTAAGGCAGGTACAAAAGTTCCCCTGGATCAGGATTTAGCTAAAATATGGAGCAGTGCAACTTACAGTAAGATGGAGACAGCCTCACTCATCAACCAATTACGCTAAGAAACTTTATTTACTTATTTTTATAATCAAATCTAGTTTAAGCTATAGTAAGCTGAAGTTTTGTAGCTATATTTTAATACAGTGTAGCATAGTGCTCTCTTTTATGTAAAAACGTTGAGCTTATAAAGTTTTGTGTGTGATTTAGAGGACGTTTTGTGTGTTATGTTTGTCTTCTTTGGATTTTGCTGTTTAAAATTCCTGTTTTGATAAAAACAATAACACTTTCGGAATCGTCACCAATATAAAATTACAAAATGTGTGTTTCTTTGTTTTCACAGCTATAATAAAGTACTTTAAATCTTATAATAACTACATAAAACAACTGTGGCGTAAAGTTTAATTTAAATACATTAAACCTCTTTACCACAAATAACTTTTACATTTATTTATTAAATTAAGTACGTTTCCATTGTACGGAACAAACTACATTGTTAAAGTTTAAATTATTTATTTATTTATTTTGTAGTTTGTTTTGTAAATTACCTCAGAGCAAAACGTTATTTGTAGTATAGAGGTTTTATTTTTTAAATTATTTAAAATTTAAGTAAATTTCTAAGTCTACATTATTTTGAATAATTATTTTAAAAAATTTAATTAAAATTTAATTACCTAATCTTTTATACAGTAACAATTTAGAAAAACACAACTAAAATCATCCCAACAGATAGTTTCACGATCATAAACTGTAAATAATATTATTAATAAACGAATTACTTTAGCTTTGATTGGGAAAAAGCAGTTACGTCACAAGAATAATCTCACGAAAAAGAAGCATTTTCTGGTAAACTAGCCATAGAAACAGACGTTAAAAATTTATTACAGGTTTCCCTAATATGTTATGAAAGTCTTTAAAAATAGGTTGGTATGCATTTGTTTTATCAGTGTTTTAAGGATTGATTAGGAATTACCCAAGGCTTAGTAGGGCCTTATCTTCAATTGGAATTGTTATCTCACTAAATTCTATAACAATTGGTAACCAATATATATGTCAGTGGCGAGTGTCAGCGCATGTATAGTTGCGCCGATGAATAATAGAAATTGTTTAAATTGGAAGTTATATAATTAATAAGGAAACGATAAAATAAACTTATAAGACACAGAAAACTCCATAAAAAACCCGGAAAGTTGCCACGAGTGTGCATTTAATTCATCTCTGCAGCTGCCTTGCTCAACTAGCCTCCGCGCATTCCCACCACCTACTCCACCCTTTCTCTTATTCAAATCGTCAACCCTCCGTTTGTAGCATCAATTGTGCTCTCGGCTCTTTCCGTTTTTTCTCGGTATCGGCCACGTCTAGTAATATCTAGTAGAAATAGCTAATATAAAATTATTGATAATCTTTCAGTCCATTTAAAAGAGCTCTTCTCTTCTTAGAAAATTGGCAGTTTTTTTAAACTTTTAAATCTACAAATGTTTAAGAATCTGAAGTCAAACTCGTGCTGTTTACTAGAAAATGTACTCCTCTTTTCTTAAAGAGGTTTTTGCATCTGGATTGTCAGTTCGAGAATTATAGTTATTACGGTGGAAAAATCAATAAAAATAGTGGAACCCGTGATATTCACTTGAACGGGACTTCAAAAATACATCCTTCCGATCTTGATGCTTAATTGTCTCATTAAAATCTAGTATTTTGGATTCACAAATCTAAAGTGGCGAAAATATCCTTCTATTGACACCCTTGCGTGGCGAATGATGTCTTTCTTTGTTACCCAAAGGTGTACTTACAATACAAGTTGAACTATAATACGTTCAACCCACTTTATCCCCCAGAATTAAATCTTTTACTGTCCCACTCATTAAACGTCCTGCCATGTAGTAACTCCTCCTGAAATCTAGCCCAAAAGCTTTGATCCCAAATTCCTACCCAGCCAGTGTCCCGTGATAGACACTGCATAACTTTGGGGGCCACCAAACCCCCTCCTTTTCTGACTGACTTACTGTCCAGCTCACTTCCTTTAATGTATTGACAATGACCCCCATTTTGTCATAAAAAAAATACTGGTACCATATTTACATTTAATTTTTTTTCTAATAACTTACTTCTTGCTAGATTAACGGCTTTTCCATTAATAATATCCTTTTCTTCAGTTTTTTCTACACTTAGACCGTCAATAATTATTCCATAGACAAGTTCGCGCATGGCTACGGACTCAACACCAACCACATATTTTGCCATCCACAAAAAACAGTCATGAATACAAGCTATTAGTTCAAGTAATGCCTAAACAATATAATTAAGAGCTAAAATGATAATAAATATATTGGCAATATAGCACTATCATAACTGTCTAAGTACGTTTCAAATACCCCCAAAAAAATAATAATAATTTATAGAAAAAACATAACCGTTGCAGCAAGGTAACCAGAAGGTGGCATATGTGTGATACATCTGTGGTAAGAGTGTATCCCATCCGAGTCGGGAAGGATTTATTGGGGTTGGCCCGGATCCAGGGCTTAACCAGACACAAGCAGCGTATAGTAAGGTCTACCGACATGCGAGACGTTTTAGAAGTAAAGCTCTTTATTTTGTCAAATGGCAGTTATTTTCAGACACACACAATTTTCATGTAAATTTTATGATAGAGATTTTGTTTCTGTTTTTAAAAGGTTTTAGTTTCACATTTCTATTCGCTGTAATGATTTAAAAAAGTAAATAAATGACACAATAATAATTATGTTTTTATACTCCTATAATCATTTCATCAAGTATAACAGAACCTGTGTAGACGTTAATATCTTCAAATATTTGCCCGTGAAGGTTTTTTTTAGTAAAACTTCGACCGTAAAACAGTCATTTCCCGAACTTTTGAACACCCTCGAATAACTTTTCACTTATGAACTAGCCATAATCACTTTAATAATAAAATAAAAACACAAGGTTTTAAAACAAGTTTCACTGCCGGTACTTACATATATAATAAAACCAAGTTTTTATGTCAAATTAACATTATTTCCTTTTAAACGAGCTACTTCTTAAAATAAAAATGTGATGTTAGAAGGCAAATTATGTGGCTAGTTTTAATGAATGCATACAAATGATAGCGCTAAATGGAAGTATAGGAAGGCCAGCGATTGCTACTGACAGTTACTGATTTAATGTTTCTCAGGCTTACGACGCACTTTCCGATTACTCGTAAGAGTTCCGTGCGAACAATTTGATTACTCGTAAATATTACAAAGCACTGTCCGACTTTTCGTAAGTGGTTCAACACACTGCTCGATTACTCGTAAATTTGTTAACACACTGCTCCATTACTCAAAAATTGTTCCACGCACTGGTCGATTAGGCATACTCGTAACTTTTGTGACGGATTGGCCGATTACTTCATGTGTTGCCTGTATGTTGTTACACGCATTGCTCGATTACTCGTAAGTTGTTCGCCGCTCTGCCCTATTACTAGTAAGTTGTCCGGTGCTCTGGTCTATTACTAGTAGGTTGTCCGGCGCTCTGGTCTAATACTCGTAAGTTGTTCGGTGCTCTACCCTATTACTAGTAAGTTGTCCGGCGCTCTGGTCTATTACTCATAAGTTGTTCGGTACACTGCTCTATTACTCGTAAGTTGTTCGCCGCTCTGCCCTATTACTAGTAAGTTGTCCGGTGCTCTGGTCTAATACTCGTAAGTTGTTCGGTGCTCTGCCCTATTACTAGTAAGTTGTCCGGTGCTCTGGTCTATTACTAGTAAGTTGTCCGGTGCTCTGGTCTAATACTCGTAAGTT
>JBAIZL010000001.1:138695691-138705691 GCA_036971475.1 Prosapia bicincta | reverse complement strand
AGACTTACGCAGGTGTCTGAATCCAAGACAAATGCATGTATAAATGAAGGACTAGCGGCATAGAAGTGTGAGACGAACAGGATACACGAGACAATTATCGCGAAGTGATGCTACTTGTGTATGTGAGAACGTACAGAGGAAATGTCTTGGCATGGAATAGTGTATAATTATACCGCCAATCTTTCCAAGCGCGATTACAAATAACAAATATTTTCATAGAATAACTTGTTGTTATATGGTTATTAGATAGTTGTGACATCAGCGAAGGCCAAGGTTGGTGGGCAACTTAATTGTTAGGTAAACACGGAACGCAAGTTTCTACATTGAATCTGTGTCGGCGCGGTCTGATCTCGTTATGCTTCCGGGGATGATAATAGGGCGGGTTCAAAGAATTTACTTAATACAAATAAGAATAATATCATAATATTCTAGAAGCACCCCTTTAAATTAAAAAAGGGTGCTGAAGATAAAAATTTAACTAGATTGAGATTTTAGTTTAAGCTGCAACGCAAGTAATAAGAATGAACAAGACATTAATTTCTGTTATATGTCCTAAGGGCTAATAGTATTCTTAATATAGGAGATAGTGGAATATAAACTTTCGTGTGTATCCCAACACGTGTTGCATCCCAACACGAGTTATTGCGTCCTCAATTGGATTATTAACGTATGGGTGGTTTTCCACCTCTAGTTCCATTTGGAATTAAGGGAGAATTCTCTAATTTCTATCCCAACACGAGCTATTGCGTCTTCCATGTGGTTGATTATAAACGTCTGTGGGGTATCCTACCTCTCGTCACATTTGGAAATAAGGGAGAAATCTCTATTTTGAAACCCCACATGAGTTATTGCGTCTTTGCTGTACGTGTTGGGGGATTATAAACGTCTGTGGGGATCCACCTCTCTTCACATTTGGAAATATGGGAGAATTTTCTATTTTGCATGTTAACACGAGTTATTGCGTCCTCCATGTATGTGGTAGTGGGTTATAACGTCTGTAGGGTATCAAACCTCTCGTCACGTTTGGATATAAGGGAGAATTTTATATCCCAACTCCAGTTATAGGGTTGAGTAAGGTAGGAAACTATTTCTGTTGGAATATACTGTTATAATAGAGATTGCTAAAGAGGTCTATAAACAGTAGCATAGGATCGGAGCTATGTTTACAATAAAACTGTGTCAATGCAGATAAAAATCTTTCCAAAATATAAAGCATAACTTATGTTAGATGTAAGTACTAGATTTTGCTAACATCAGTGCCTTATTAGCCTGAGCTGACTTACTATTGCAGGTACGTTCCATTCACTAACCTGGAAAATAAAGGAAACACGTAATTAGGAATTTTTATTTTTCAAATATATTTAATAAACTACTAATATTACACACACACACACACACACACACACACACACACACACACACACACACACACACACACACACACACACACACACACACACACACACACACGCACACGCACACGCACACACACACACACACACGCGCGCACACACACACACGCACACGCACAACAATTTGTTTATTTAATTTTTTTTTTATTCATTTTTAATCCTAGAGCACGATTTATATACTTTGTGGTAACCATGGCAACAAATTAAGGTCATACAATGGAGGTTTTTCAAATAGATCTTTGAGAGATTCATTTCTATCTATGGAATGCTGACACAGTGACAAAAAGCACACACACACACACGCGCGCGCGCACTTATGGTAAATGTGTAGGTGTATTGATAGGTCTAGGTGCTGATGTAGGAGCAGATGCTGTGGCAGTCCAGAGTCAGGTTTAGGTAAACGTGTAGGTAGGTGCATTGGTAGTTGTAGGTGCAGATGTAGGTGCAGGTGCAGTGTATTATGATCGAATTCGATACGTTAAATTATTTAAATGGTTAAACAAACGATTTATAGTAAACTTTAATAATATAGCATATTTTATATACGCTGGGGATCATTTTTAAATTTCATAAAAACACATTTGTTATTTAATTTTGAGCAAATTCAAAAAGATAATATTACAAATAGGTATACATGGTTTACTTGGTACAACAAAATATTTAGAAATATTTCTGATGATTTATTCGCTAATGTTTTGCCAGTAATGTATATTATTCGGCTTAACAATATAATACAGGACATTCTATGTGTATAATGCAGGTCATTCGGCAAAACAAATCAATCATACTTAATTTTATTACTAAAACAATGTCCAACAGAATGCAAGAAGCACATAAAACGCCTTTAAAACACACTGAAATATAAAGCTACCATATGTTGCCACGTCACAAAGTCATAAACGTATTTACTAGTGTAGGCCGTATTGATAAGGAATTTACATTCGGGTCTTTAATCTTTGTTTTTACGCGTAGTACTAGTAAATAGAGAAGTCTTGCAGTTTTCACCTCAAGGTGCATCAGTCTATGTCGTAAAATATAGTTGGCATTGATTATTCTGTGAATGTTAGTTCCGCTAATGCCGGAAATATGGGTGCATTTACTAATTGGTTTAAAATATTTTCGGAGGCACAATCATCAGGCATTCTTAGCTTGCCATGTAAAGTGTAGAGATTTACGACACCAGCATGGAAAGCTCTTAACAGTTATTGTTTCTACAAGCATTAATATATAAGGAAACACAAAATATCCCACTTTTAGTTTATTTCCACTTGATACATTGCCTTTATTTATCTATGTTTTAAACGTTGTTGCATGAAGTTTCACAAAGTTGGATTAACAAATTGCTCGAAGCTATACTGAAATTTTAATAAATAATCTTTGCTTATTAAGTTAGTTCAAACCTTTTATGGCTTTATTAATTTTTTGTTGATTTTCACAAAAGAAAGCAGTATAAGTCTGCAGAGACCAAGCATGGTTTGTTCAAATGCATTGTTTGGTACTTGTAGGGGATGACACTTGATGTTAATAGTTTTTTTTCAAATATTATTTCAATAATTAAATTTAATGAATCATTTTAGTTTTGTATGAGAGAAAACGTTTCACAAAGGGGGCAAAGTATGCAATATAGTTATTTCCCACATTTGGCTTAAAGTAAGTAATAATATTTAATTTCATAAAACAGTTGAGTTTATGTTACAGGTTATGTGGTAGAAAGATGTTCTCTAACGCATACGTTATGTTATTTTATTTATATCAATAATTGAAATTATTTATTAAAAAGTAGCTAAAATAAATTTTTTCTTAGTTGACCTAAGTAGAAACTAACATTAAAAACGTTATTTTATATTACTTGTTTAATCTCAAATCAACAACTTCTCCTCTTCCACTACCCATCCAAATTATAATAATTAAAGAACAAAGTTATATCTGCTAAACATAACACAAAACAATGTAAATTTGTCCGGTGAAAGGATAAAACACATCTACCCTTTTACAACAGTAGTTTACTGTTTATTATGTTAAGTTGGCTGTGGAAGCATTAACCTGCTCCGCATAATTATCTGCAACACATATTTGCATAATACAGTATGTACGGATTTTGGAAAGGAATCAGTGTTTAATTAGCTGATCGTAACTCTTGGAGTGGTAGGCCTACTAAAGGTGTTCGTAGATCCGATTTCATGGCTATATCTCAAATTTCTTCATTGATTTCTAGTTCCGGTTTATTAATCTATTTATGTTTTACTTACGAAGTATGTTGAATGTATTTGTTTATATATATATATATATATATATATATATATATATATATATATATATATATTATAACATAAAGTATGAGGCTTTAGCAAAATTTCAGTTAGTTGCTAAAATAATTTTCTGTAGGATTAAGCCAGGAAAGACACAAATAGTGCCGACAAAGCAGGTACCATGTCATTATCCTTTTCCAGGAAAGCTATAAGTTGAGTGCGGCAACGATAGACAATAGAGAAGGGTCCAAAGTGGTTAAGACAGGGAAATCCAGCGGCCGATATAGCCTGGGAAAATAACCGTGTACCGTTAGGATAAGCTAATTGTAGAACTGTGGGAAACTTACAAAGAACGTTTGTGGTAGTGGAAAAATGAGATTTTTCAATAAAAACTAAAGGATCGGGGAAGTTAAGGAGGGAGCTTGAGGAGAGTCTCAGAAAAAGGCAGGCAGATTGGTGGGGACCAGGATGGAAGTGTTGTAAAGGGAGAAATTGATTAAATTAAGTAAAGAGTTTTGTTTTATAAGTAAATTTTAAAAAGTGCGACGTAAAAGTTTTTTTTAGAAATATAAAGTAAGTTTTTTTTTTTTTTTGTGACAAGTTTAACAGAAGGTAACAACCAAGGCCAGGATTCCAGGGACTCTTCAGAACAATAAGTATTATTAGAATATAAGTGTAGCCAACAGACATCTATATTTTAGTTCAGAACAAAATTTAATTTCATTACTATTTATAAAATTTAATCTAGTTTCGCCATTTCTAATTTAAAAGCAAAGTTCCCCTATTAGCGACCCGAGAGCAACTACAAAATTTAATACTGTTTTTTTGATATGTTATTTTATTAGAAATCTAAAGCCTCAGAACTCCACCATTTAAGTTATAATATATAAACATGTAAATATATATTATGCATGTAAATATGTATTATACATTTATAAACATGTAAATGTATACATAAATGAAAAAAAAACTTCAAATGCAAGAATTGTAGTTAATTTAAATATTTGTCAAAGCATTTTGCTCATTTCGGAAAAATTTTCATCTTCAGGAAAAATAAGGGATCACTTGAACAGGTTGAATAATTAGCAAATCGCTTTGACTAACATATAAACTAACAACAATTCTTTTACACATTTTTATACAGTATTACAAGAAAACGTATTACCATAATTATTATAAATATAAATAAAAGTATAAATAAATAGTAAAATCTATTTTCATCTGTAACAATAAAAAATACGACAAACACATATACAAGAATAATTTATTGTGTTATACCATTCATAGCTTTTAGTTGACCAACAGTACCAACATCATCAGGTTTAACAAATATCATGTATGTATGATATTCTTTATTATCCTGATGATGTTGGTACTGTTGGTCGACTAAAAGCTATGAATGGTATAACATAATAAATTATTCTTGTATTTGTGTTTGCCGTATTTTTCATAAATAAATAAAAAAAAAAATAAATAAATAAATATATATATATATATATATATATTATTTACAATTTATTATAAATATTATTCCTCTTGAATTTGCCAGAAACATAAAAGGTTTTATTGTACGACTTGAAAATATGTTTCCATTGTATGCTACTAATGGCAGCTTTAGAGCTGTAAAGCGGGAGCCTGCACTCGTATATTGTTCTGGTAATAACAGTGCTTGGTGTAGAATTAGACACGATTTGAGGAGGATACACAAGGTTGTGCGATCGGTATAGTTCCAAGGTGAGGCGTGACAACCTGGAGCAGGTAGTAAACACAATGATGTACCAGTAGTATACAGTATAGCAAGAAATGGATCTTACTTAAGTCAGTAAAATGTAAACAAATAATTCAGCTGTGCAATAACAAGGAATTTAAGTGTAAACAACGATTGAAATACTCCGAAGGAATTTTAAACGCTACTTTAGACTATTTTAACTACTTTGCATTTATATCTTTTTTTAAATGCTAGATATTATTTTTTATTAAATTCCTTCTATTAGCTAACACTCTCTTAATAAATATATATTGTACCAATTTTCAATCATTAGTAAAATACAAAACTATTCCTCTCATCAAGTTCAAATACATTTTTTTAAACCTATAGTGGATGGCAATTAATGTTAATACAGTTTTTAAAATATTTATTCAATTGTTACATAATAAAAATTTGGGGGTCTAGGCCGGATTCGAACTGAGTATCTTCATGTTCAAAGTCTAGCACTCGGTCAACTTTACCATAGATACCAATGTACTTCTCAAAGAGGTATATGAATGTTTTTTTGCCTCCGTCTAGTTGTCATAGAAACCTCCATTGTACAACAATATATTGTTGCCATGGTTACCACACAATAACATTCATGTTAAATGATATTCTAGGATAAAAAACACGAATGAAAATAAAAAGATTAACAATCTGGAGTAACGGTATCGAACCTTGGTTTACAGACATTGCGAAAGAAAAGCGAAAAGAAACTACAACGCAACGTGAGCGACGAAAAAAAGCGTTTAAAAAATAAACAAAAATAAAACAACACAATACATAAAAAAGAAAATTGCAAGGAAATTCGTTTTCTATTTCGACACTTAATATTTTTATTCTGACATATGTATATAAATATTTATATTAGTTATAATTATAAAATAAAAAGAAACTAAAATAAAATTTTAGTAGTAATTGATATTAAAAAAAGTTTTATGTAACTTGTTTTTAGTAAGATACAATATTTGTGGTAATAAAGCTAATATTTAAACAGTTGATTAACTTCCATTGGTTCTCATATGCTATTACAGTCACATAAAAATATTATTATTATTCGTAGATATTTAAAACGTTTTTGCTGCAAGTATTCACTAACAGAATATCAGTATTTGTAGGTCCACAAGGATATCGAATGTTTTGCACACTACATTATCTAAAGGAAAACACGGCGCTATGTAGGCAATCATGAGAACAACCAAACGGTCAGAAAGTAAGCTGAAGAAAATTATAGTTTTACATGATAGCTATTAATGAACGAATTCAGAAACACAAGAGAAGGAATTAAATATAATGAATAAATAAAAATATTCACGGAATGAATGCAACATTATTAGTCACCTTAATTAACTTAAATATAGACAAGAAATTAGAATCACAACTATCGAATGTAGACAAATACAGATAAAAAATTGCGAATTAAATACAATTTAGAGGAATAATTCATTGAAACCTTAAACTAAGAATATTAATCATATTAAGTTGATGAATTAAAAAATAGAATAAACATCCAATTAAAGTGAAAAGTTAATGAAACAAAATTATAATAGTAAAACAATAATTAAAATAATAAATCATTCAAATAATACCCATGAGAATGACTTTAAGAAGTATTTCGATTCTCATTCTACTTTTTAAAATTTGTTATTTCTCTATTTTGTCTTGAGCCTAATTTATTACTAACTTGTAGTTCAACTTTTCTTCTTTTACGGTCTGCATCTAATTATCCCTAACAGAACTGACATTTGAACATAGTAAGATTAGAAAGTATCTATTTACTGTAGATACAATTTAGCGTTTCCAAATGGATACAAATTATTATTTAATTTTATTGTGTCTAACAATTTCAAACACAATTGTATAAGAACTTTATTACAAATAATTTTAAATATTTTGTGCCATAATGGTGCTCAATAACTCCAAAGAATTTTAATAAGAAACCCGGTATAATTCCATCGTATTATAGAGCACCATTATACTTGATTATCTATACCTGTAACACCATCTAGCGGAGTATTAGTCAACTAATTACTTCTTTGCGTCCTGGCAATACGGGTTTGCTTTTGTGTTGAGAAAATTAAATTTATAAAATGTTTTATTTATTTTGTTATTAAATTTATAGTTATTTTGTTTTTTATTCATAAATTCAACAACTGACATTCTTTTGATTTGACAAGAAAAAGAGATATTTACAAATATTGCTTGTCGAGTAAGTCCTTGGGTTTTATAGATTTTAAAACGTTTGTAAGATTTTAACCCTTTTAAATTATAGTTTTGAATTTGATTATTAGTTTTTAACTGACAAGTTTTCACGATTCAAATACCTAGTTCCCATATTATATATATATATATATATATATATATATATATATATATAATCAGATTAGATATATATTTTCCTGAAGATGCTGGTACTATTTTATCCGCGAATAGCTTTGAATAAATATATTCATTAAAAGTATTCTTGTTTTTGTAATATTTTTAATTTATTAAATATATATATGATTTCGTCATTGGGTTATGTTAAAAAAACTTTGTGAAATTAGTTGTAAAAAGCGAAAAGTAATAAGAAGATAAGGGGAAGTGGGTTGGTCTTTGGCAGTATTTTCTTTCTGGAACTGCATTTCCTACATTGCTAGTCAGCAATAGATTTCACCAGGGATTTAGTTGTAAATTTTTGTAAAATAAATTTACTCTATTTTATTTCACGTTATTTTATATTTCTGCTTTTTGTAGAGGCCCCAATTTATATTTTTGGAAAATAATTTGAAAGATGAAGTTAATTAAATTATTCTTCTGAAACGCTGAAAATTAAATGATGTTAAACCACGTTGTAAAATTAAAATTGTAAACCATTTAACCTATAGGAGCTTATTTGAAAAAACCCAATAAAGCGACTAAATGTGGAATAAAGGTAAGAAAAATAGGTCGATCTACAATTGGTTTGAGACAGTATCAAAAGGCAATAGTCATTTTGAAGTTACGAAAAATCCTGGTCTAATAATATTGTTTTTAATAATGATTTTTATCAAGCATTTATAACTGTTGCAGGAATAAGTATGATTGTGGTCATATATCGTGAACAAGTATGATTTATTGTGTGTTTTGGTCAACAGTGTCTTTTAGTCAAGCTATTTTTAACTGGACTAACGTAGTCTACTGTTCATTCCCAAACAACAAACGAGGGGTTGGGAGGAAATGCTTTTCAAAACCACTTAAAACGTTTTCGAACTCTTCTATTCAGAATATCTGAAGATATTTCAATTGTAGGCAAATTTTAGCTGGAAATGTTAAAAATAGTTTCAACACCTAATGAAATTGTTTTATCTGGCTAAAATTCTGAAGTTTTTAGTGATTATTTATTATATTACTATTTAATTGACTTAAACATACTAAACATTGGCGTAGTCATAACATTTGATGTAGACAGTGTTTGGCGGAAATGCCTTTGAATTGGAGTAGAAATTGGGCGGGTCTAGTCAGGGGATGTAAGTAGTGGAAAACCCAACAATTTTTATTAATTCGCGCTATCATTTACCTCAACCCGTTCTTAACTCCTTCATGAACCTATTTTTAATCCTTTCCTTAATCCGCTTCTTCTCTTTTTGAACCCTTCTTCAATCTTTTCTCCTTTCTTAATTCTTTCTTCATACTCTTCCTAGCTCCTTTCATCCCTACCTCAACCTTTTCAAACTCTTTTTAATCCCAAGGCATATTTTTAAGAAGGGGTTGATAAGGGTTGCGATTAATGACAGTCCGTGGTACAAAAAAAGTTTTTGTTACTACTCAAGTACCCAGACTGCCAAATCTCCAATCATTGCCACCCATTGGTATTTTTATATTTAGAATATTTGACGATTTGGTAGTTCTACGAAATGCTAACTACATATGATATGATATTTTGACTTGCCTCAAAGGTTTTGTAGTAAAGTTTCCTACCTGACGTAAACATTTCTAACTGATGTAGACATTTAATGTTAGCAAAAGGAATTTAGGTCGAACTAAACTGATGTTGATCTACTAACGATCGACTTTATGTACCTTGGTTGTTGCAATGACTGACATCTCTATTGGTAACGGGAGATAACTCAGTAATGGAACTGATCCAGTTGTAGCGGTACCTAACATTAGCCTATTGACTGACTGCCTTGAACAGCTGTTTCATACAGTAGTACAGCGGAGAGAGGGGGTTTCAAACTACACAAATAAGAAGTGAGGAAATTTTTATTGGATATAAAAACAAATAGGTTACTATTTTGATATCCTTATGCTTCAGAGTGTGTTTTTATTAATATTATTATTTTATAAAAGCATACAAAGTGTTTAAATAATCTCCCACATCATTGAATTTTTTGAATTACAGTTTTCTTTGAAGAAATCATTATTGTACGGATACGTAGAGCGCCCTAATGCTATCAAATTTAATTTGTTTTTATGTTCACTCTTTGTTTAGAAAATCCTTTTCATTTGACCTATTTGACTGTTATCGTTTCGTTTTTTCACATTTATACGTAGTCTATATTTTATCCATTACTCAACACCTCTTACGTAAAATATATGTGTATTCCAGAAAATGCTCTCCGATAGTA
>JBAIZL010000001.1:138675691-138693191 GCA_036971475.1 Prosapia bicincta | reverse complement strand
ATCTCCCCAAATTTTCTTTTAGCAAAATCGGTGCTGTATATTTTCACAATTTCTTGTAAAGTTTGGTATAACTTATGTAAAAAAAAGATAAAAACATCACTTCCTTAAAAGGTTTTATTTCATATATTACATATCTCCAGCTAGAAAAATTAAAACAGAATAAATAATAAATACGAACTGTCTAGTTTGAATGAGAACTCCAAAGTAGCAACTATTAATTTATAGCAAATATGTAAACATTAAATGTATTTGAAATTACCGACACAAATATAAGAACAATAATTTATTTCATAGTTTGATTGGCAATAATATTTATTGGGAAACAATTCACTGTTATATTCTTGAATTAGTTAAATGTTATATTAATCACTTTAACATTAGTTTATGACGATCTGAACTTCAGTGTATTCTGCTTGGAGATCTCCAATCAGAAGAAACTGATAAGATCGCCACATAGTCTGTCTCAGTAAGTTTTCAGAAATTTACAAAATTTAAAGTTCGAATAGTCATAAACTAAAGTTAAAGTGATTCACCGAACGTAATAGACTACAAAATGCAATAGTAAATGTTATAGTTACTTGAAATTTCATTTTGATGTTTCATTTTGAGTAAAATGTATAATTTGTACAAAAGGCTTTGCAATTATGAAACACTTTAACTTTATATTTAGCTTTGATAAAATTGTTTATCTCATTAGGTTTATACTATTAACTGATTTTCTAGCCCAGCCCCTTTAGGTGGATCTTCCGTATTGTAAATATATGATTCGTTAACTGGGGTATTAATGTAGTCTTGTTTTTAAATTGTTCAAGACAGCAACTCTGAAAATGGTTAATAGGTAATTGTAAAGAACATATGCTGACATATAATCATTACATTAATTTTGTTCACACTATAGGTTTTTTATTATATTTAAATAATTCGTTTCCCTCTTATAATTTCTCTAGAGGATAAATACATACTTCAACGTGTTTAAGACTAAACAATCTAATTTAACCTATTAATATATAATATATCATTATTTTAAAAAGAACAAAAGGTTACTTATATTTTTTCCAGAAATTGTTAAAGTTTTCTTTTTTGAAATATTATTTTACTAGACATTCTGCTAATAGACTATTCTGCTATTCATATATCGATATAAAATTGTATAGCTTAAATATTTTTAATGCAACTGTTACTTTGTTTTCTAAAAGACATTTTAAAGTTTTCTCTGTTATAAGCTTCTATGTTTTAGACACTTGTGTACAATACTATATCCCTACAGTAAAGTTATTCTACTTAATGTTTAAATAACGTTTTTGCTTTCCTAAGTCATTCCTGATTCATTGTTTAATTTACGTGCAGAAAGTTGTTTACGCTTTTGTAATGCAACAGCTCTACACCGTAAGGTAACATCAGTTTTCTCTGTTATAAGCTTCTATGTTTTAGACACTTGTGTACAATACTATATCCCTACAGTAAAGTTATTCTACTTAATGTTAAAATAACGTTTTTGCTTTCCTAAGTCATTCCTGATTCATTGTTTAATTTACGTGCAGAAAGTTGTTTACGCTTTCGTAATGCAACAGCTCTACACCGTAAGGTAACATCAGTTTCCTCTGTTATAAGCTTCTATGTTTTAGACATTTGTGTACAATACTACGAGTATATCCCTACAGTAAAGTTATTCTACTTAATGTTTAAATAACGTTTTTGTTTTCCTAAGTCATTCCTGATTCATTGTTTAATTTACGTGCAGAAAGTTGTTTACGCTTTCGTAATGCAACAGCTCTACACCGTAAGGTAACATCAGTTTCCTCTGTTATAAGCTTCTATGTTTTATACACTTGTGTACAATACTATATCCCTACAGTAAAGTTATTCTACTTAATGTTTAAATAACGTTTTTGTTTTCCTAAGTCATTCCTGATTCATTGTTTAATTTACGTGCAGAAAGTTGTTTACGCTTTTGTAATGCAACAGCTCTACACCGTAAGGTAACATCAGTTTTCTCTGTTATAAGCTTCTATGTTTTAGACACTTGTGTACAATACTATATCCCTACAGTAAAGTTATTCTACTTAATGTTTAAATAACGTTTTTGGTTTCCTAAGTCATTCCTGATTCATTGTTTAATTTACGTGCAGAAAGTTGTTTACGCTTTCGTAATGCAACAGCTCTACACCGTAAGGTAACATCAGTTTTCTCTGTTATAAGCTTCTATGTTTTAGACACTTGTGTACAATACTATATCCCTACAGTAAAGCTATTCTACTTAATGTTTAAATAACGTTTTTGTTTTCGTAAGTCATTCCTGATTCATTGTTTAATTTACGTGCAGAAAGTTGTTTACGCTTTTGTAATGCAACAGCTCTACATCGTAAGGTAACATCAGTTTTCTCTGTTATAAGCTTCTATGTTTTAGACACTTGTGTACAATACTATATCCCTACAGTAAAGTTGTTCTACTTATTGTTTAAATAACGTTTTTGTTTTCCTAAGTCATTCCTGATTCATTGTTTAATTTACGTGCAGAAAGTTGTTTACGCTTTCGTAATGCAACAGCTCTACACCGTAAGGTAACATCAGTTTCCTCTGTTATAAGCTTCTATGTTTTAGACTCTTGTGTACAATACTATATCCCTACAGTAAAGTTGTTCTACTTATTGTTTAAATAACGTTTTTGTTTTCCTAAGTCATTCCTGATTCATTGTTTAATTTACGTGCAGAAAGTTGTTTACGCTTTCGTAATGCAACAGCTCTACACCGTAAGGTAACATCAGTTTCCTCTGTTATAAGCTTCTATGTTTTAGACACTTGTGTACAATACTATATCCCTACAGTAAAGTTATTCTACTTAAAGTTTAAATAACGTTTTTGTTTTCCTAAGTCATTCCTGATTCATTGTTTAATTTACGTGCAGAAAGTTGTTTACGCTTTTGTAATGCAACAGCTCTACACCGTAAGGTAACATCAGTTTTCTCTGTTATAAGCTTCTATGTTTTAGACACTTGTGTACAATACTATATCCCTACAGTAAAGTTGTTCTACTTAATGTTTAAATAACGTTTTTATTTTCCTAAGTCATTCCTGATTCATTGTTTAATTTACGTGCCGAAAGTTGTTTACGCTTTCGTAATGCAACAGCTCTACACCGTAAGGTAACATCAGTTTTCTCTGTTATAAGCTTCTATGTTTTAGACACTTGTGTACAATACTATATCCCTACAGTAAAGTTGTTCTACTTAATGTTTAAATAACGTTTTTATTTTCCTAAGTCATTCCTGATTCATTGTTTAATTTACGTGCCGAATGTTGTTTACGCTTTCGTAATGCAACAGCTCTACACCGTAAGGTAACATCAGTTTTGTTAAATAATAATAAATTTAAACAAATTATGTTTTTTTAAGGCTGCCCACCGCAATAAAAAATGGTAATCTGCTTTCTCAGAGAGTATCTATAGATAGTGTTTATGCTGTGCCTATAGACGTAAATTGAAAAGTTTTTTTTGGGGGGGGGATATTGTATTTCCCAAACTCTGGCACACTAGTTTCATAATTATATATGAAATACTTTTTTTATAAATTACGTTTAAATCAGATTAAAATTGATGAACGATTCTGTGTGCTACGTTTTATATTTACTGCGAGCTGCGTTTTGATTGGATAATAGACGCTCTATAAACCAATTGATACATAATTTTAAAAAGACATTAGCCAGAACATATAAAAGAAATTGAAACTTTAAACACTGCTGGACAATTTGACGTAGTCCTACGATCATTAACAGTAAACCCAACAACCTAAATGTCAACAAAGTACAAATTTACTAGTATAATAATAACTTAAAAGGGGGGAGAGAGAGAGAGGAGGATCTTAAAAATTTACATCAGTGTCTACAACCACTGTGTAAATGTGGACAATTAATTGTTATCATCAAATGCATTTCATGGTCAGTCCCCTAAAGACGATAGGACGGTGTCATGAAAACAATACTGTATATAATATACATAATATGTGTATACATACACACACACACACACACACACACACACACATATATATATATATATATATATATATATATATATATATATATATATATGTGTGTGTGTGTGTGTGTGTGTGTGTGTGGACATAAAATTGTGTTTTTTTAACTTGTAATGGATATAATTATACTTCATTGAATCCAGTAACTGTTTTTTCGGGTATTTCCAGAAAGCGTCGTCTCTTTGTCAATGTGTTTCGGCAACGGTCGTGTCCCAGGATGTTTTCTTCACACAGGTCTCAGAGTTAGGGGCTGAGTATGCAAAACAGGTACACAAATCGCAATTAGTTTTGCTAATCCTGGTTCCGTAACTTATTTTGTTATACGTTAGTTGTCAAAGAACCTTTTCAACACGTAGGCCTATGTTATGTCACATTATTTATTGTACATTGTTAAGAAAAAATGTTATGATTAAATACATTTGATCACTGAATACATGTTAATTTATCTACAGTTTGATAAGTTATAATACCATTAAACCAATTTTTTAAATGAAAACTTTCTTAGACGCGGTTCTAAGAACTGATTTCAATTGAATTTGTTAAAAAAATGCGTTTAGTAAATGTTTTTTTAAAACTTCCTTATTTTAATAATAACTACAATAAATATTTGTCTGTAATAAATACATTCCTCAAATAAAGATGTAAAAATTAAATGAAAAATGTGTATATTCATATTTTTGCGATTTCCGTTGAAAAGTTTGCAAAAATATTAGCTGTAATTAGATATTTGTTGTTTAAATTTTGATGTTAAATATAAAAAATCTGGATTATTGTTCATTATAGCCTAAATTAAATGTTTATAAACTTACCTATACAAACTTATACTTTCTTTTCAGTCGTTGAAAGTTTGCCAAACTATCAGCTCTTATTTGTTATTTGTAGTACAGATTTTGGTGTTAAATGTAAAAATTCTGTATTATTGTTTCCTAAATTATAACAAGTGTTTAGGTAATTTCTCATGTTATATGAGGTTACGGATTTCTGCATGTTAACAGGTTACGAAAAGTTAAATGTTTTTCTCAATTCTGTAAACGCGGTTACCCGCCGAGTGCCAGAATCAAATTTTGCTATCAATATTTTTAGCCTAATTTAACCTATACGTTTATAATATAAAAAATGAAAAAGTAGATAAAACCACACAACGTAAAGTTGAGTAACTCGAGTTTTTACAAAATTATTTAACAAATATAGGATCCAATGCTTTATGAGAAATGAGTTATTTGAGAGTGTAGGCAGTAGTAAGTTATTTTTACGAACTAAGTTCCAGTTTTTAAAATAAAAAACTGCATGATTTCAGGGTATCCGTAATTTACATAAAGACTACTTATTATCAATCTCTTTTTACTAATACATTTCCCTCACATAAAACTATTTATATTACGTAGACAATTTTACTTTTTTTAACTTTTACGTCACTTTTTTTTACAGAAGGGGGTTTGTAAACAGTGATCATTAGGAGATACAGTTTATACAGCTAGGGTATAGGGATTCTTAACCTGGTTAGGTTCTGGATCCTCCAAGAACTCTGAATTAGAGGTACCCTAGCTATAGCTTTATCTTTGATCACCTAGTCTCTCCATTATTTATAATGGTTTTAGAATCAAAGCGATTGTCTTAAAAAAAGATCGAAAACAAATTGTAGTGATTGAATGTATGCACCTAATCAATAATTTCTTTCAGGATATTCCATTACACTCATCTCACTTTATTAAGTCTTCAAATCGAGACGGCAAAGTAGATGAAGATGCGTTGACAAGCACCGAGTGTAAATAAAGCAATCACGCTACGATAGAGCATGAAGAAAGCATCTTAAAATGCTCAGAATATCAGCAATAAGCGCAGGCTCGTTCTCTCTAACATAACTGTGCACTTTGTTTATCTATATCACTATGCTGTTCTATATGCCAAGCTGGAAAAGTCTCTTTTAGGTGGCACAATACATAAAAGAAGGTTGTACGTACATGGGAGTAAATAGGTAGAATGTTCGTCAGCGTGTAACAGATGTTGGAGATAAGAAATGAAATTTGAACAGCTGCTTTCGTATGACGTTGGAGGCTATTTGGAGGTTATGTTTAAATAATTCTCAAATGCAATTTCCTTAATGTTTACAAACATTGCACTTTAATAAGCTATATAATAACAGTGAATTGTATACAACATCTTTTTCGTCTTTATTTAAATCTTATTTGAAAGTTATGTGTAAATCATTTATGTAATTTTTTATATATTCGGAAATATCTTCTTTAAGTTATGTGGTAAAGTAAGTTTTCACTCACCAGCTGTTTTTATTACTCATAACAATTTTGTTACTTTCATTATTATAAATTAGCAATAAATTAAAACCTCTGCCTAAGAGAAATTTAAAATACACATTTCTCGGTAGTATCACTATTAGCATGTTTCTTTTTGTCTAGGTTTTTAGGAAAAATCGTTTAATACCATTCTAGCTAAAGCATCCCTTAATTTTCATTTCTGTTGCACTATCATTGCGAAGGCATGAGCTATAAGGCTGAATAGATTTGTAGTGTTTATTTATCGGCTCTATTATGCCATAAACGTTTATTATTTTTAAAATATTTTTGAATTTTTTTAATTGTTTCACACTTTACACACACACACACACACACACACACACACACATATATATATATATATATATATATATATATTTTAAAACAACATAGGTTATTCAAATACAAGAATATGATTTATTTATATTCAAATCTTTTCGTTGGTAAATCAATATATTCAAAGCTCATCGTTGGATGATGTTGGTACTGTTTACCAACGAAAAGCTTTGAATATAAATAAATAATATTATTGTATTTGATAACCTATGTTGTTTTAAATTATTAAACAAAAAAACATATTATATATATATATATATATATATATATATATATATATATATATATATATATATATATATATATATATATATATATATATATATATATATATGTAAAATATCAAATAGGTTTTCCTGTTAGAATTATTTACAAGATTAAATAATATAGCTACACTAATTACAGGAATTAATTTATCGAATAATACACTCAAAGCTCCTCGTTGGTTGACATCACCAACATCCTCAGGAATTACCAAGAATCCTGAGGTAATTCCTGAGGATGTTGGTGATGTCAACCAACGAGGAGCTTTGAGTGTATTATTCGATAAATTAATTCCTGTAATTAGTATACATTATTTAATCTTGAATATATATATATATATAGTTAAAATATTCATTAATTATCAAAATACTTTTTATTCAACCACTTAAGATCAAATACATTTTTATATATTATAGGGGATGACACTTGATGTTAATACAGTTTTTTCAAATATCAATTCATTCAAAAAATTTTTAATGAATAAATTTAAGTTTTTCATGGGAGAAAAACGTTTGACAAAGGGGCAAGGTATGCAATAATATTATTTCGTTGTTATTTTTTAAAATTTTCAAATATAAATATATTTGTTCTTTTAAGGTTGCTATTTGCTGAACGTAATTGAGTACAAAAATATCCTGCACCAGGTAATACAATAGCAGTAACATTATTCCACAACTACATTGGTCTATTAATCAGGTTAGTATCTGTTGATCGAATTAAAAAAAAAAAAACAAATTCAACAACTCATGTACCTCCAAAACACTCACATTTCACTAGTTAGTTGTTATCTTTGCTTGTATTTCCGATTCACTATTTCCTACAGCAATCGGCTTCCTGGTAGGTCCCGAAGGTTAGCCGTTACCATAGCAACCCGACCTTGTTGTTACCGACTGTACTTTCAATGTTGAAAGTGAAAGGAGTGTACTACAGTCTGGTTTTATTAAAACGACAGGAATGTAATTGAGTAGGGTTTTTATTACAGCCTTTTTATCACAAAATATTGCCGCATTTAAGATTGTTGTTGAGGGAAGGCTTGATCCTAGACGTGTTGTGTGTAGAATTCATTGGGCAACGTTAGTAGTTGAATTCTTCTTACAGATCGGGTAGTCACTGATTGAGAGTTTTTTTTTGGTTTTAGAATTTCTCCTCTTTTATTTCACTTTTCAGAGTAGTGGTACAACTAAGTATTAATGTCATGGTACAATTGCATGTTCCAATGAAACTGAAGATAAACGAAGACTAAGGATTCCTTTGGCATATAATGGGAGCCAATGTTTACTAAATGATGCCAAAGAATGTCCTTGTCTTCTCTTATTTCCAGTGCCATGGGAACATTATCACCTCGTTTCCCCCTATATTGCTTTATGATTTTTCATAGACGTGGATGTAACTGAAAGGCTACTGCGACCTGACTACAGAGTAGGTTTACGTCAGTTGGGATCTCTGCTAACACGATATCCTAGTTTCCTCTTATTTCCAGTGCCATGGGAACATAATCACCTGCGTTTCCCCCTATATTGCTTTATCATTTTTCATAGACGTGGATGTAACTGAAAGGCTACTGCGACCTGACTACAGAGTAGGTTTACGTCAGTTGGGATCTCTGCTAACACGATATCCTAGTTTCCTCTTATTTCCAGTGCCATGGGAACATAATCACCTGCGTTTCCCCCTATATTGCTTTATGATTTTTCATAGACGTGGATGTAACTGAAAGGCTACTGCGACCTGACTACAGAGTAGGTTTACGTCAGTTGGGATCTCTGCTAACACGATATCCTAGTTTCCTCTTATTTCCAGTGCCATGGGAACATAATCACCTGCGTTTCCCCCTATATTGCTTTATCATTTTTCATAGACGTGTATGTAACTGATAGACTACTGTGACCTGGGTACAGTGTAGGTCTCCGTCAGTTGGGATCTCTGCTCACACGATATCCTAGTTTCCTCTTATTTCCAGTGCCATGGGAACATAATCACCTGCGTTTCCCCCTATATTGCTTTATCATTTTTCATAGACGTGGATGTAACTGAAAGGCTACTGCGACCTGACTACAGAGTAGGTTTACGTCAGTTGGGATCTCTGCTAACACGATATCCTAGTTTCCTCTTATTTCCAGTGCCATGGGAACATAATCACCTGCGTTTCCCCCTATATTGCTTTATCATTTTTCATAGACGTGGATGTAACTGAAAGGCTACTGCGACCTGACTACAGAGTAGGTTTACGTCAGTTGGGATCTCTGCTCACACGATATCCTAGTTTCCTCTTATTTCCAGTGCCATGGGAACATAATCACCTGCGTTTCCCCCTATATTGCTTTATCATTTTTCATAGACGTGGATGTAACTGAAAGGCTACTGCGACCTGACTACAGAGTAGGTTTACGTCAGTTGGGATCTCTGCTAACACGATATCCTAGTTTCCTCTTATTTCCAGTGCCATGGGAACATAATCACCTGCGTTTCCCCCTATATTGCTTTATCATTTTTCATAGACGTGTATGTAACTGATAGACTACTGTGACCTGGGTACAGTGTAGGTCTCCGTCAGTTGGGATCTCTGCTCACACGATATCCTAGTTTCCTCTTATTTCCATTACCGGGAATTTTTCCTTCTTTTAAATTCTTACTTATCTTTCTTCATTCATGGAGATAACCTGATAGAGTACTTATGGTCACCTCGGTAGATCATTTTTTATTAAACAAGGTATATATGTATGTGTACTCAAGAATTTAGACAGTTATGTATTGCCTCATAAGTTCCCTCTTAGCATCTTACAGGTTTCCGAACATATGTTCCATCTTTAGAGTTGAACTAGTCTTCACTGAAGACGTCAACATATTAACATCGTGTTATCATTACCCACATCTTTATTCAAAGAAGAATAAACATAGAAAAATCGATAACGGTGCGCACTTCGAATATCGACAGCGCAGAATCATTAGAGTAAGGCAAAGTACTGGTCACATTTTATAAGCTGGCACGTGTCTCAGCTAGCAATTGTGTATTCGTTGTCTAGAAAACATCAGGCACTGTCGTTACCCCTCCAATAAATCTCTGCCTACCCGTCTTAACCCTTAGACAATTCTATTAGCACGTTTCCGTTAACGCGCTATTTAGATGTGTTGTTATTTATGCTATACATTAAAAAGTATGAAAATGTAACAAAATAACAATCAACCCAATGAGCCAGAGGAAGTTCAAGGGTTGGTGTCTTTGCAAATCACCTGAGAACACATCCACACTCTCTTCGCCGTTGGGCTCTCGCCTAGGCCTGCAGACTCCAAGTGCCAGCTAATAATATTTAACCTGAAGTCCCATTATTGTATGTTGTACAGTAAGCTGGTCAATCCATAAAATAGTTGTCTTCTAAATCTAAACATACTTTGTACGATTATACGGCGCTAGAAATAGATTTTTCCAATGTTTTTAGATTTCAGACTTATTTATAAATTATTTGTAAATAGAAATCAAAAGACATCGTTATAAATCTGGCAACAAGATCTTGCAAACAGGTGCGTGTCTTGCTACTTCCAATCACTTCCGTCTTGGTTTTTGTCGGTTGACAGTTGGCAGCATTTGTTCCTTGTTATTGTCCTGTCAGCGCTTTCGTATACGTGATCGTAATACATTGAAACAACCGATACGTTGTTCATAGGCATTTGGATTTAGAAACACAATATATGGTAAAAGTATAAATAGAATATCCATTATTGTGTTTCACTACCTGAAGATGAAGTTTTGCACATCCTTTAAACACAAACATTATTTCCCCCATTAAAATGACGACATGCTCTATCCTGAGATGGTATAAGAAGGAGATGTTGTTAGAATATAACGAGCCTGGTGATATCACGTATCCCTTAAAGAGCGAGGACATGTACTATGGTATAAAAGAGAGATGTTGTTGGAATATAACTAGCCTGGTGATATCACGTATCCCTTAAATAGTGAGGACATGTACTATGGTATAAAAGAGAGATGTTGTTGGAATATAACTAGCCTGGTGATATCACGTATCCCTTAAAGAGCGAGGACATGTACTATGGTATAAAAGAGAGATGTTGTTGGAATATAACTAGCCTGGTGATATCACGTATCCCTTAAATAGTGAGGATATGTACTATGGTATAAAAGAGAGATGTTGTTAGAATATAAATAGCCTGGTGATATCACATATCCCTTAAATAGTGAGGACATGTACTATGGTATAAAAGAAAGATGTTGTTAGAATATAACTAGCCTAGTGATATCACGTATCCCTTAAATAGATAGGATATGTACTATGGTATAAAAGAGAGATGTTGTTAGAATATAACTAGCCTGGTGATATCACGTATCTCTTAAAGAGCGAGGACATGTACTATGGTATAAAAGAGAGATGTTGTTAGAATATAAATAGCCTGGTGATATCACATATCCCTTAAATAGTGAGGACATGTACTATGGTATAAAAGAAAGATGTTGTTAGAATATAACTAGCCTAGTGATATCACGTATCCATTAAATAGTTAGGATATGTACTATGGTATAAAAGAGAGATGTTGTTAGAATATAACTAGCCTGGTGGTATCACGTATCTCTTAAAAAGTGAGGATATGTACTATGGTATAAAAGAGAGATGTTGCTAGAATATAACTAGCCTAGTGATGTCACGTATCCCTTAAGTAGTGAGGATATGTACTATGGTATACAAGAAAGATGTTGTTAGAATATAACTAGCTCAGTGATATCACGTATCCCTTAAATAGTGAGGATATGTACTATGGTATAAAAGAGAGATGTTGTTAGAATATAACTAGCCTGGTGGTATCACGTATCCCTTAAATAGTGAGGATATGTACTATGGTATAAAAGAGAGATGTTGTTAGAATATAACTAGCCTGGTGATATCACATATCCCTTAAATAGTGAGGACATGTACTATGGTAAAAAAGAAAGATGTTGTAGAATATAACTAGTCTAGTGGTATCACGTATCCCTTAAATAGTGAGGATATGTACTATGGTATAAAAGAGAGATGTTGTTAGAATATAACTAGCCTGGTGGTATCACGTATCCCTTAAATAGTGAGGACTTGTACTATGGTATAAAAGAGGGATGTTGTTTGAATATAACTAGCCTGGTGGTATCACGTATCCCTTAAATAGTGAGGACTTGTACTATGGTATAAAAGAGAGATGTTGTTAGAATATAACTAGCCTGGTGATATCACGTATCCCTTAAATAGTGAGGACATGTACTATGGTATAAAAGAGGAATGTTGTTAGAATATAACTAGCCTGGTGGTATCACGTATCCCTTAAATAGTGAGGACTTGTACTATGGTATAAAAGAGAGATGTTGTTAGAATATAACTTGCCTGGTGGTATCACGTATCCCTTAAAGAGCTAGGACATGTACTATGGTATAAAAGAGACATGTCGTTAGAATATAACTAGCCTGGTGGTATCACGTATCCCTTAAATAGTGAGGACAAGTACTATGGTATAAAAGAGAGATGTTGTTAGAATATAACTAGCCTGGTGGTATCACGTATCCCTTAAAAAGTGAGGACATGTACTATGGCATAAAAGAAAGATATTATTAGTATATAACTAGCCTAGTGATATCACGTATCCCTTAAATAGTGAGGATATGTACTATGGTATAAAAGAGAGATGTTGTTAGAATATAACTAGCCTGGTGATATCACGTATCCCTTAAATAGTGAGGATATGTACTATGGTATAAAAGAGAGATGTTGTTAGAATATAACGAGCCTGGTGATATCACGTATCCCTTAAATAGTGAGGATATATACTATGGTATAAAAGAGAGATGTTGTTAGAATATAACTAGCCTGGTGGTATCACGTATCCCTTAAATAGTGAGGACATGTACTATGGTATAAAAGAGAGATGTCGTTAGAATATAACTAGCCTGGTGATATCACGTATCTCTTAAAGAGCGAGGACATGTACTATGGTATAAAAGAGAGATGTTGTTAGAATATAACTAGCCTGGTGGTATCACGTATCCCTTAAATAGTGAGGACATGTACTATGGTATAAAAGAGAGATGTCGTTAGAATATAACTAGCCTGGTGATATCACGTATCTCTTAAAGAGCGAGGACATGTACTATGGTATAAAAGAGAGATGTTGTTAGAATATAACTAGCCTGGTGGTATCACGTATCCCTTAAATAGTGAGGACAAGTACTATGGTATAAAAGAGAGATGTTGTTAGAATATAACTAGCCTGGTGGTATCACGTATCCCTTAAAAAGTGAGGACATGTACTATGGCATAAAAGAAAGATATTATTAGTATATAACTAGCCTAGTGATATCACGTATCCCTTAAATAGTGAGGATATGTACTATGGTATAAAAGAGAGATGTCGTTAGAATATAACTAGCGTGGTGATATCACGTATCTCTTAAAGAGCGAGGACATGTACTATGGTATAAAAGAGAGATGTTGTTAGAATATAACTAGCCTGGTGGTATCACGTATCCCTTAAATAGTGAGGACAAGTACTATGGTATAAAAGAGAGATGTTGTTAGAATATAACTAGCCTGGTGGTATCACGTATCCCTTAAAAAGTGAGGACATGTACTATGGCATAAAAGAAAGATATTATTAGTATATAACTAGCCTAGTGATATCACGTATCCCTTAAATAGTGAGGATATGTACTATGGTATAAAAGAAAGATGTTGTTAGAATATAACTAGCCTGGTGATATCACGTATCCCTTAAATAGTGAGGATATGTACTATGGTATAAAAGAGAGATGTTGTTAGAATATAACGAGCCTGGTGATATCACGTATCCCTTAAATAGTGAGGATATATACTATGGTATAAAAGAGAGATGTTGTTAGAATATAACTAGCCTGGTGGTATCACGTATCCCTTAAATAGTGAGGACATGTACTATGGTATAAAAGAGAGATGTTGTTAGAATGTAACTAGCCTGGTGATATCACGTATCCCTTAAATACTGAGGACACGTACTGTGGTATAAAAGAGAGATGTTGTTAGAATATAACTAGCCTGGTGATATCACGTATCCCTTAAATAGTGAGGACATGTACTATGGTATAAAAGAGAGATGTTGTTAGAATATAACTAGCCTGGTGGTATCACGTATCCCTTAAATACTGAGGACACGTACTGTGGTATAAAAGAGAGATGTTGTTAGAATATAACTAGCCTGGTGATATCACGTATCCCTTAAATAGTGAGGACATGTACTATGGTATAAAAGAGAGATGTTGTTAGAATATAACTAGCCTGGTGATATCACGTATCCCTTAAATAGTGAGGACATGTACTATGGTATAAAAGAGAGATGTTGTTAGAATATAACTAGCCTGGTGGTATCACGTATCCCTTAAATACTGAGGACACGTACTGTGGTATAAAAGAGAGATGTTGTTAGAATATAACTAGCCTGGTGATATCACGTATCCCTTAAATAGTGAATACATGTACTATGGTATAAAAGAGAGATGTTGTAAGAATATAACTAGCCTGGTGATATCACGTATCCCTTAAATAGTGAGGATATGTACTATGGTATAAAAGAGAGATTTTGTTAGAATATAACTAGCCTGGTGATATCACGTATCCCTTAAATAGTGAGGACATGTACTATGGTATAAAAGAGAGATGTTGTTGGAATATAACTAGCCTGGTGATATCACGTATCCCTTAAATAGTGAGGACATGTACTATGGTATAAAAGAGAGATGTTGTTAGAATATAATTATCCTAATGATATCAAGTATTATTTTTATTGAGCTTTGTTATTTTAATTTTATAATTTGTTTAAATTGAGAAAGAAATCCCCCTTTTCGCTACTTTTAACAATTAATTTATCTTATTTTTTTCTGCTGTCCACCCTATGAACTTTCGGTTTTTTGGTTCCTCACGGTGTTTCGTTTTTATCATCAGTACTGGCCAAATCAGTATCATCAGTATCTTTGCAAATAAATTAACCCCTTGATCCTTTCGCCCACTTTCTGCCACTTTCCCTATATCCATGTTCCCCCAAACACTCTAACTTTTTTTTCAATTCCTTCTATTAGTTACACTATCCCTATATATCTTGATCAAATTTTAAATTGTTATTAAAATATTTCTTCCCCTCAAGTTCAACTACATTCAGTTTAAATTAATTAAATTTTATAATATAGCAATTTTAGTTTTATAAGGAAGAAAACTTTTCACACAAAAGGGGCTAGGTATGCAATATAGTGGTTTCGTTAGTTTTGGGTTAAAATAGGTTATGCGGTAGAACATCTGTTTTAACGCATAGGTTATTTTACATTATTTATATTAATTGTAATTGTTTAATATAAAGTAACTAAAGTAAAGTCTTCCCTTGTTGAGCTAAGAGGAATTTATTTTAAACCATTTTTTTACATAATAATTGCTTAAAACACACACACACACACACACACACACACACACACACACACACACACACACACACACACACACACACACACACACACACACACATATATATATATGTTGTTCACATTTTCAATCCGTAATACAATACTTTTTATTCATCCATTCAAGTTCAAATACACATTTTTAAACTTGTAGTAGATGACACAAGAAAAGGTCTACGATATATATTCACTATTTACTCACAGAGAACTTTTTATTCTTCCAAAAAGTACCAGAAGCCCCTAAAATTAGTGTCACCTAAAAAGTAAGATTGTTAGTTTGTTACGAGAGTGTTCGGTGATTATAGGTAATTATCGTAGTTGTTGACTTTAAGGTTGTACAAAACAAAGTGGCTTGTTTTGTTACTTTGTTCTCACGTTTATCCCACACGAATAAGACAGCACGTGCTAGAAGGTATAATAAACAATACGTAGCAATACATATAGATGATACCCATTGTTAACCATAACACCCCTTCCAACATTAATGCATACATTAGGAATACAACATTATACATTAGGAATAGGTGAAGTGAAAGTTCTGGCGTTTAGAGTTGAGAATGTATGTATTAATATCTTATTATTATTATTCCTTCTATTAGTTCACATTCTCCTTTTATATATCTTGTACAAATTTTCAATTGTTAATAAAATATTTTTTTTCATCCAATCAAGTTCAAATACATTTTTTTTAACCTATAGTGGATGACAATTGATGGTAATAAAGTTTATAAAAAAATATTTATTCATTAATTTCAATATAAAAAATTGACGCCTGGTCGGATTCGAACTGTGGATCAGTTTTAGCACCGACATATCTTTACCGGAGCTAAAAATTACTTAAAAATGAGTAATGATTACTTAAAGATTACATGAAATTATAAGAAAATGGTTCTTTGTAATAGTGAAGCATTACAAGAGGTGGCATAACCACCTCATAATATTAGAGAAGCATAAACCACTGTTTGCTTCTTAAATTAAAAAGGAAATAAGGAAATAAATAATAACAGTAAAAAAAATGTAGTCCTTTACAAAAAATTTCAAGGAAAATAGCTTTACATTTTACAACTTAATATTGTGATTATGTCACATATATATATATATATATATATATATATATATATATATATATATATATATATATATATATATATATATATAATGTGTGTGTGTGTGTGTTTGTGTGTGTGTGTGTGCGTGTATATATAATTAATAAATTTAAAATATTTCAAAAACATGAATACTTTCAATGCATATATTATACAAAGCTTTTCGCCGATAAAACAGTACCAGCATCTTCAGGAAAAAAATTATGTAACAAAATATTTTTACAAAAATTAAATCATAAGTACTACAAACAACCATATGTAAAAATTTAATAAACAATAACAAAAATCAAAATAATATGCACGAAAGAAATGGTGTATATAATATAAAATGTCAAGGTTGTAATAAATTATATGTAGGACAAACAAGCAAGAAATTAAAAAAAAGATACAAAGAACATTTAAACGCTTATATCAAACCAAACATATAAAAATCAAATTTATCTACTCATTGTAATAATAATGGACACGAATTTCCTGAAATAGAAAATATGAAATTAATAAAAGAATTAAATAAAGGATTGAAGATGAATATATGTGAAACATTGGAAATTTATAAGCATAAAGTTAAAGACAAATTAACTGATGAACAAATTCAAGTGAGATCAAGGCACCAAACTATTTATAAGGTCATTGATGTTATAGAAAAAAATACATAAAGTGCAATACTTATAAACATATGGTTGTTTGTAGTACTTATGATTTAATTTTTGTAAAAATGTTTTGTTAGATAATTATTTTTCTGAAGATCCTGGTACTGTTTTAACGGCGAAAAGCTTTGAATAATATATGCATTAAAAGTATTCTTGTTTTGAAATATTTTTAATTTATTAACTATATTACAAGAAAACATATCACCATATTTAATATATATATATATATATATATATATATATATATATATATATATATATATAAATATCGCAATATGTTTTCTTGTGTATTAATAAAGAACAAAAGTCAAAATACAAATACAAGAATTATATTGTAAATTCAAATATAATTCTTGTATTTGTATTT
>JBAIZL010000001.1:138580691-138673191 GCA_036971475.1 Prosapia bicincta | reverse complement strand
TACTCTTTTTGATATATAAAATTCATTAACACTTCTTAACATTAATAAGTATCCTGTTTTGTTAAAAAATCCTGAAGTTAAACAAATAATATAAACATAAATAGTTTAAAGTTAATTCCTGCTTAGATCAACTAAGACAAATATTAATTTAGTTACTTTTTGCTAAATAAGTACAATTATTATTAGTACAGTTATATAAAATAAATATAAGTGTATAAAAATATATGCTTTAAAACAGTTGTTCTACCACATAACCTATAAAATCTGTTGTTTTATGAAATATAATGTTATAATTTATTTTAAGCTAAATAAGATGCAATAAATATATTGAATGAGCAAGGGCTCATTTTGTAAAAAGTTTTTTTCCCATATAAAACTAAATTTAATTCATTAAAAAATTTAATTATTGAATTAATTTTAAAAAATAGTATTAACATCAAGTGCCATCCACTAGAGGTTAAAAAATGTAGTTAAGTTTGAGTGGATGAATAAAATGTATTTTTAGCGATTGAAAATTTGGACAAGAAAAGGAGATTTTGAACGAATAGAAGGAATGAAAAAATACATTAAATAGATCAGTTAGGAAACAAAATTTATATTAACTTCAATCGATTTCCTCTCGTTAGGAAATCTAAGTAGTATAACTAAAAGAAGTTCTTATAAGAAAAGAAATGAGAGTAACCTTAGAGCTGTTAAATATACATAACTTATACAATATCCGAAAAAGATATCATTGTTCTTAATCTTCAATATTTGGAGATGGCCGCTAATTTGAAAAGTGAAACTCACGAAGATCCGTCTGGATGAGCTAACTATAGCCTTTTATCCATGAGTAAATCGCTATGACAAAATGATGAGAAGTACCCCAACCTGTCTAGTCTGGAAGATCCTAGCCGGCGCGACGTCTGGATGGCTAGACAAGCTGTAGTGAACCGCCACTCGCTTACGAGGAATGGTATAGTTTGCCCGTGACCATTTAGGGCTTCCGGGCTTAGTTGCCAAAAGTGGTACCACGGGATCACGTATACAGTCCATGCTAGGGTAGACTCTCCGTATCTTTTTAAATTATGTATTTTCGGGAGAAAGATTAAATTCGCGAGGCTAGGTATACCTCTGCCATTCTTGTTATGGATTCTGTTTTTTCTTCTTCTTTTATTCATTTAATATACATCAGAAAACTGACAAATGATGAACTTTTAAAAAAGTCGCGTATGATCAATACGTCTTTATAAAACAGTACAACTGTAAATCTACAACTCAATACAATGCCTTTACAGGCTAGCTTTAAGCGTCGATATGACGTAAAGTGGTATTTAATTTTCAAAATCTTATCCTGGAGGTATAAGTTAGCTCACTTCCTTCCTAGAATGTCAATAACAACCTCCCTCGAACCTGAAGAAATTCCGGCTGCGTCAATGAAACGTTCACCTCTACTCCCAAACTCACCGTAGAAAAATTATGAAAATTACTCATTTTATTTGATACAATATTAAAACTTGTTCGATTTATAATTCCATTATTGACTATTGCCACTTATATATAAAATCTCTTGTATGTTCTAAGCCTTTTATAGACTGTGTTCTCTCTATTTTGCTAAACATTTTTATAGGTTTTCGTGGCTCTAATCACACCCAACTCACTGACTTGACAGACTACACAGCTGGCCGCTCTGTAAGGTCAGGATGTTAGCCACTTTCTCCTGCGGTCAGGGGGAGGGGCGATGCGGAAGTGTTGTTTCAAGGTCAACGAGCCACTCAAAAACAGTATCTTAACTCTGCAGTGTGATTTGAATAAGCTATTTAAAGAACTGATATAAGGCTCGATAATCGATATTATTACAGCTTGTTTTTTCGGATCTGTGTCATCATTTAAAACTTTGTTTCTTTTAGCTAATTTAAGAAACAATTCTACAATACATTTTCAATATATTTGGAAATAAAGTGTAGATTAAATTTAGTAAAATGAAAGTAGGGAAAAGGTGTAAACAATTGGAAAGATCGGCATTAGCACTGGCGACGGAAACTTTAAAATAGGTATAAGAAATTAAATTAAAGAATGTGTTAAATTAATCTGGCTCTATTTACTATAGTACGGTGCCTTTACACATCTCTTGTGCTACTCATTTACTTTCGGACATCCTTGACAGGTCCTTGAGTTTATTTTGCCGGTCTCTTGTGATCGTCGTCCTATCAGGTTTTGAGGAACAGCGAACATTTTTTTTTGTTGGGTGCGATGTTAGATCTATATGGGTAATGATATTGAACCCAGGATACAATGATATAGCATAGGAACTTTCACTTGACGTTTAGACACGCTTAGCCCTTTCTAAACCAAACTTTAATTAAATCTTTAAAAACTTATTTTTTTACAAAAAATTATTCTTACCTTCTAATAATTGTAATAAATAAGCATTTTTCAAAAATTACCCCAATTTTGGAAAGTTTGGGAAATGTTGTTATAAACCACATTGACTGTTATAGATGTGTGATAGTATATAGTGCAACTTGGATACCCAATTTCTCTTTTTCGTATGAAGCATAATTATTACTAATACAAAAACTGAAACATGCTTTCAAAACCCAAATCATTGTTATTTAATATGAATATCTTAATTTCTGTAATAAATAATTGTTAGTAATATTGGAATTGTTAGTGTATTATAGGAATGTTAGAATCACATGTTTTTTATAAATTACTTATCTTTATTTCCTTATAAAATTTCCTGTTTTGGTAAATTAGTTCACTATTCAATTTACTAGCCTAAATAATTATTTGATCACAATTTGACCTTTAATTAAAATAATAAAAAAGAATATTTACAATTTAAAAAATAGTTTTATGACATTAGTTTTTACTTTGAATGGAAAGCTAAAAAACAGTTTCGTTTTGCAGTCAGGCACATTTTTACACCTCCCTTGCTTTTCCAAAACTTTTGGTAGATGTCCAACATTATCAAACTGTACGTCTGGAATTGGTCACACTGTAACAGCTTTCTTGGTTGATCGTCCTGACTGAGGATCACTGCTGGGTCGTCCTTTTTTCTTTTGAATAATTTTTCCTGCATGCGTCAAAGCTTTAGCTATATTAGCCTGGAACTGAACTAAAGTAAATGCTACTCGTTCATGTTGCAATTCCTGTTTCCTTCTATACAGCAACCACCCATTAACCAAAGCTACTCCAATACACCAGTAAACAATTTTCATATATGATTTTCGTGATTTAATATCGATACGATACAATTCCAACAACATGTCAACAAGATCAACACCTCCCATACATCGATTATATTCTTTAACTATATGGGGCTGTGTCACAGAGACCTTTTTTCTGTCAGTTTGTGACCACCTTTCGCAGCTACCTATTGGCTCAATACATGTCCAGGTTGAAATAAAATTTATCGCCTTTCTGTCAAACCATCTTACCAGGGCGACGTTATTACTTGACTCAACACGCCAATCATAGCTACCACGACCTTCTTTTTTTAATTCGCTTTCTAGTTTTAGAGGGCATTTCCCCATTCTGTCATTTCTAACAGTCAAAAAATCTTTTTTTTTTAGGGCTATAGCCAGTTGTAAAGAAGAAAACCAGTTATCAAAATAGAGTTTAAAATTTTTTTGATGGTATATTACAACAAAGTACACAGTAAGAAACTTAAATTTACAATTAAAAAAAACCATAATATAACAATAAAGCAAATTATAAAATTTTAAAGTCTTTATACTGATATAAAATCAGTAAATGCTTTTAAGGAGTCATTATAAACACTATTATAAGCACATAATACCATAATTGTACAATATAATAATCTAACCTATCCCAAGCAAAACTTGTTAGTGCACCAAGACCTTGTAATACTTTCGTATTTGTGTTGTGCTGATAATTCTAAAATTTTTAGGTTAGATTAAATTAGATTACAATATTGCTTGCTGTGCGCGTTGTTTGCGTATAGTATTGTTTGTAATGACTCCTTGGTATAATAGTGGTTTTATATAGTTTGCATGCCATCTAGTGCTAATATATTTTCTTAAAAGTTATAAACATTTCAGTGACAACGAGGTTTTTACAGTGTTTGGTACAGTCTGCGTCGTCTGGTAATTTTTTTTTTTTTTTGCAAACCGTACTTTTGTCCAGGGTTTAATATAATTACTTTAATTTCGGAAGCCGGTTGTTTTTCACTTATTACACTTTTTGAAATTACTTTTGACCAGACATTCTGTGAACAACTTGTAGTTAACAAAATGTCTGGTCGCAAGTAAGTTCAAAGTGAAATAAATAATTACTTACATATGACTTTTTGCTGTAAACGCACGTCCAAGCCTGTCTAGTGCACATATTTTGTTAGATGGCATAAAAAGATTATTTATCAAACATCGAATCTGTGCACGCGAATAAATATATGAAACATAACCGTCTTATACACGGTCTTTGACAGTTGTGTGTATACTTGTACATATCTGAGTAACCTAACAGGTTGCATGGTAGTCGCGGCGAATGTTGAAGGGCTGTCTTATTACTATCGGGTCGAAAAGTGTTGATACTTGAGTTTAAGCTTTTACTACAAGGCAACCGATATACTTATAACAAAACAAGATGAACCAAAATTTGATAAATTTAATTTTGCGTCTATTAATGTAAACTTAATTTTTTTGCAGTTTTAACTTTGTCTTTCATCGGGTTGAATGAAAAAAGTACTAGTTTTTTAGCGTTTTTCAGACAATGCCAGATTTTGAAAATTTATAATATAAAAACTATTAAACCAATCCTGTTGAAAATTTAATAGGTTGTAGCACATATATTTGTATACCATATTTATGAATTTCAGAATTTTTACTTAATTACAAAAAAAGTTGTTGTGATTTTTGTCAAAATGTTTTATTTTGGGATCAGATTAAGATAAAAATAGCAATGAAAGCTTGAATTGTAGCTCTTAAGCTTTGAATTGACAATTTAAAACAATAAATTTGTTACAGAGTCTTTAAAAAATTATATTGATGTCTGATAGAATCGGTACCGGGATGCATTAGCGCGTGAAATTGCTACCGCTCGGCTGTCTTGTGCAGGGAAATTTCCCTCAACATAACTGGATTTCGATGGGCCGGCACGGCGAGGCAAACGCGCTACAAGGGTGCGGTAGTAGTACGGCATATTTACAATGTTATATCAATATGGCGGTGAGGCATATTTAGGAATTTAATTGTTATAATTAAACCCATTTCCCATCACCTTTTCTCATGAGAGCTTTGGACCTCCAATGGCAGGTTTAAAAATGGATTGCTGGCTTTGAAGCCATTGTCAAATATTTACAAAATTATTTACATGTGATCTGTATTTGTAACAGATCATCAGTCAGAGTAGTCACTCTCTGAACACTCTGTCGAGCCGTCATTTATGTTAATTGTCAGCGGTTCAACCGGAGGTAAATCTATCAGGTTGTCCTTTTCCCAATAATTATCTTCTATTGTCTTTGCATGACTGGTGCACTTCTTCCATAGATCTGGAGTAACCGACCGCAGTGCTTCTTTGCAAAGATTATTCATAACTTCCACGAACTACATGGTGCGGTGGCGGTGACTCATACTGTATTTACCCAAAAACCTATATTGATCCGGAAATGGACTTATTACTCACAAATGATGTGTAGTTTGCCTCCACTTTACTTATTCTGTCTGTGTTCTTCGTCGTGTTCACATCAGTCAAGATGCCGAAAGGACGTAAGTTATCGGATGGTGAAGTTACGATGATTATTAGTGCAATTTGTTTTTTCAGAAGTGAAGGTATTAGGTGTAATGACAAGCGTTATCCGGTGTACCAGAAAGTTTCTGAGTGTGTCGGGAAGTCTATGGCGAGTGAAGAGATGCGGCGCTTCCATGAAGGAAAATCAAGATGATGAGAATGGTAGACCAGGTAAGGAGCATTGTGTGAGGACAGGCCGACCAGAAATCTATTTGGACGATTTCACTCTAGGAGTAATTAGGAGGAATATTTTCTGAGTTTTACCTAAATAAGACACCCTACAATCAGTAGTTCGCATAACAGACTAGTTCAGACCTTCACTGATTTTCCGTCTATGTCAAAAAATACACTGGTGAAAATTGTATACGAATTGGGATTTTCTTATAAGAAACTAAACAGAAAACCCGTTTTGATACCACTATCGCTGCTTCGGCCGTAATTAGCTACGGCCTACAAACATTATAGGCAACGACCAGGTGCTCCATGTTGACTAGAGAATCGTATGTTAATTGCTGTAAAGTTGATCTGAAATTTGTGTGAAATACAATGGTAAGAACGTCCCACTTTCAAACAGTCGGATGAGAATAAATCTGTAATGTGTTAAATAGAAGCTTGGGGGGGGGGTTGAGGAAAACGTCCCTGAGTGGTGTAAAAAAGCTGTAGTTGGAGAAAAGCTTAATAAAAATGCAAAATTACAAGATGCGCAGTGAGGAGGAGTTTAAAGGTATCCCCTTCCCTAATATAAGGTTTCTTTCAATTTAAAGTAGAACCCCTCTAATTCGTCACGCTCGAGACTGAGGGGTGACGAATTAGAGAAGACGAATTACGGAAGTAATGAAATTAACATGTAATTGTGGGTAAACACGGTACAGAATTACGCAAATAAATATGTGATGTAATTAATGATGGAATTAATGATTATGTGATTTGAGTTATTTATGTTGGCCGCAAAATTCAGCAACACTATTACACAACACTATAAAAACAATAGTAAACTGCAGTATAGGTCGTAATTACAGTATGTGTTTCTGTTCTCATAAAAGACGTAAAAAAACATATTGCAGTACCTTGAAGGGCAATAACACTAGCAAGAACAAATACCGTATGTTAAATCTATTTACTTTTTAAAACGTCTATCTTTTCTTTCGTACTAAAGAATACGTTCCTATACTATGTAACAGCGCCAGTTCTACGTTTGTTATTATTGTAACGAATTATTATTATGTTTGTTATTATTAATACGGTGACGAATTACAGAAGGTGACGAATCAGAGAGGTTCTACTATATATACAAATTTTCAAGTTAATAAAATAATTGTACTACTCCTATGCAATAATTTCTATACATAACGGATTAACAGTAAATACAGGTGTCAATAAATTCGATAAAAGACTTTGACGTTCGTTAGAGATAAGCTTGTGAGTATAACATAGCATATATTGATTACCTAAATTCTCACAATGTGTTTTAACATGTTTAATCCATATAAGTTTCAATAGCGATGATGTCATCGTCAGTGGCTAATCAACAACTGGTAAAATTTGTGCTTACATTTTTGTAAAATTAATAAGTACATCAATATATAATGAATTAAACAAATAAAATACAAATTGCATAGTGTATTTTACTTTTTGATTTGTCACTCATTGAAATACCACTGAAATTAAACATGTGAGAATTTGGTAATGTTGGCTGTGGTCCATAACTTTGTTTGAAGACGACAAACACTTTGTGAAATAAAACATTCGAAGAACGCCTAAATTGACTAGTCGTGGTTTACACCCATGAGGAATCATTGTATAAGCGGATGAAATTTTTAAAGAATTTTCAAGGAAGTCTCATTACTTCTTTATAGAATATTTGCTTTTAACAATTTGTTAACTCATGTAAACCGTTGACAGGGTACGTAAATATACATGTGCCTAAATTTTAATTGAAGCTCATTTTTAAAATATTTCCCAACGATATGTATTACTTATCAGCCCTCCCTCGGGATGTATTTCTGGGAGAAATACTCTCAGACTTGTGACTAAAGACTCTCAGACTAGTTGTGAGTAAAATAAAAGTATTACTTGAAAGATTCAAGTTTAGTGTTTCTTTTGTGTCCCCTCTGTAAAGAAAACTATTGGATACATTTGTGTGCTTCTAAGTCGCTTAGCCAGTACGAGTATTAACTGTGAGATTGTCAATATAGATAAGATTAGGTTCAAGTTATAAACTTAGTGAAATATCAGAGACAGTCACATATTCAAGGTATCGTGAAAAGGACCCACTCTCTACCGGGGCCGTAAAGAGGTGTACACCTGTTAGACCCATCATTACTGAGCATACAATGTATAATAGTTAAATATATGTTAGTTAAATAAATTTGCAGTTATTATTTAACTTTAAATAGGTAACAACTGCCATTTATTACATTATTAAATTCCTTCTTAGCTCACACTGTTCTGTTATATATCTTGTACAAGTTTTCAATAGATAATAAAATACGTTTTTATTCCTCCAATCAAGTTCAAATACATTTCTTTTAACCTATTTTGGATGACAACTGATGTTAATAATTATTAATTCAAATATTTATTCAATAATTAAATTATAAAAAATTGAGGGACTGTCGGTATTCAAACTATGAATCTTCATGTTCAAAGTCTAGCGTGCTTTGACAATGCGTCAGCTTCCCAATACCAAGAAATTAATTTCTCAAAGACGTATATGAATTTTTTTCCCATCTGGTTGTACAAACCTCCATTGTAAAACCTTAAACCCTTGCCATGGCTATCAAAAAATTTCACAAATAGTGCTGTAAGGTTAAAATTGAATGAAACGAATAAAATAAACAAACGAAATAAGCAAACCATGATAAACATTTTTCTTTCTTGACCTCAATAGGAATTTATTTAAACTTTTTTTTTTTATATATTACTTGTTATTGTGTAGGTTTGTATTAATTTTCCTACAGCCTACATGATTTTAAGTGATAAAGCAATACGATTTTAAATAGTTCAAATTCTATCAACTTCTAACAGGCCAGTTCTGAACTTAGAGTCTACATGTACTGTTAGTTGTACATAAATTGCTACATAACTATATGTCTTAAGTAAAGGAAGAGACAATATTATGACATAACTAAATAGGAATACATGTTTTCTACATATATAACGTTGGAATTATTCTCCATTTAGGCAAAAAATACCCCCTGCCAATTAACATTTGGCTGTAATCTAAATGATAAGAGATAAGCGTTCTGAAGTAGGAATAAATCATGCCGTAAAACAACACATAGGCAATATTCCCGAGATGTATCTTTGCATATTTGGGTGTTTTGTACAAAATTGGGCGGGAATGAATTTTTTTTTTAAATTTCACGTTGAATTTTTATTCTTGATCATTATTAAATTTTGAATGAACTGTCTTTTGATATGTCTGTTATCATTTTTGGGAATACCTATTTTCGAAATATGTAATCAAAGGCTACGTCATCAGTGGATTTATTAAGGAGTAGTCTAGCTTTATCCGCGATTAAAAGATGATCAGCCAGTATGGCATTTATTACCTACGAAAGGTCTGTGAATGTAGCTAGAGTTCGGATAGGAGATATGACCCCTGGTAGGGGATATAAGGGGTATATTATGACATCACATGTATAGGTTCGCGCATCACGTGGGCCTTTACACTATCGGCGTCATAAAGAGGTGGTGACCGTTACAAGCTTTTGTAATAAGGCGAGATAGATTACGTAAGACTTCAGTTCCCCTGGTTCTCCGAAGAGGGGAAACGTATATTCTATCACCGCGAGGCAGGGTCACTTATCTAGAGTAGACCTGCTCTCGTTTGGGGTGGAGAGTCATGCCTACAGCTCCCCGTCAGAGTCTAGGCGAACACTTTAAAATGACGTAGCAACTTGTTCGTTTGAATATACTGAACATTATTAATATAACTACTACCGTAATGTTTTTGGTAGAAAATGATGCGTGTATTCACTCGTATTTCAACATAGTTGAGATAGGAGGGAATTTATAGATCTCTATAGACCTTTTCGAAATTACTTTACTCACAATGCGATTGCTTTAAGAGTTTATTTGTCAGACTGAGAACATTTTTAATGTTTTATCATTATTTTACTGTGATAATATTTTTAAATAACATGATACAATTTTATTGTATTAAATAAAAAAATAACATATATTTTAATGTTATTTTCATTTAAATAACAGTTAGTATTGTCACAACTTTACTTGCTCATTATAACAAGGAACTTAGTTGGTATATTTATTAAAATGACAATGTCTTATTTAAACACTTTTTTTAAAAAAAAGGGTGAAGATTCATAATATTGGAATTAGAATTAAGTAACAAAATGAACAAATGAAACGGTAGAAACTCAGGCAATATGCTCCAAAGGTGACTTCAACTGAGGCTGGAACAGTAGAAAGGTTTTCTGCTTACTTCTGGAATAGAACCAAGAAAAATTCAAATTGTTTAAGGAAAAACTAAAGTGGTTTGTGTTAGTAATACTACGTAATGCTAGCCTGCGTATCCACGAAAAGAAGAAAAGACAAACATTCGATATCTGGACTTGAAGTAAATAAAGAGATACAAATAGTTCTAGAAGGGACTAAGCCATTGTGCTGAAGAAGAAGAAGAGTAAACTGTTGTGAAGACTAAGTCACACTATAAGAAAAAGTAAACTATTGGGCTGACTAAGCTTCTCTAAGAAAAAAAAATAACATTATGCGTTTTTAATTACTATAAAAAAAAGTAAACCATTGTGTTGATTAAGCCACTCTAAGGAAAACAAAACCATTCTGCTGTATAGCTACTATAAAAAAAAGGTAACCATTGTGCTAACTAAGCCATTCTAACAAAACCAAACCGTTGTGCTGACTAGGCCACTACAAGAAACTGTAACCCTTGCGCTAAATAAGCCACTTTAAGAAAACGTAACCATTGTACTGAATAATCCACTCTAAGGAAAATTAAACCACTGTGTTGGCCAAGCCACTATAACAAAAACCAAACCATGTGCTGTTTAAGCTACTATAAGAAGAAACCAAACCATTGTACTGTTTAAGCTACTATAAGAAGAAACCAAACCAATGTTCTGTTTAAACTACTATAAGTCGAAACCAAACCAATGTGCTGTCTAAGCTACTATAGGAAGAAACTAAACCATTGTGCTGTTAATCTACAAGAAGAAACCAAACCATTGTACTGTTTAAGCTACTATAAGAAAAAACCAAACCATTGTACTGTTTAAGCTACTATAAGAAGAAACCAAACCAATGCACTGTTTAAGCTACTATAAGAAGAAACCAAAACAATGGGCTGTCTAAGCTACAATAAGAAGAAACCAAACCATTGTGCTGTTTAAGCTTCAATAAGAAGAAACCAAACCATTGTACTGTTAAAGGTACTATAAGAAGATATCAAAACAATGTGCTGTCTAAGATACTATAAGAAGAAACCAAACCATTGTGCTATTTAAGCTACTATAAGAAGAAACCAAACCATTGTGCTGTTTAAGCTATTATAAGAAGACACCAAACCATTGTGCTGTTTAAGCTACTATAAGAAGAAACCAAACCATTGTGCTGTTTAAGCTACTATAAGAAGAAACCAAACCATTGTGCTGTTTAAGCTACTATAAGAAGACACCAAACCATTGTGCTGTTTAAGCTTTTATAAGAAGACACCAAACCATTGTGCTGTTTAAGCTACTATAAGAAGAAACCAAACCATTGTGCTCTTTAAGCTACTATAAGAAGAAACCAAACAATTGTACTATTTAAGCCACTATAATAAGAAACCAAACCATTGCTCTGACTAAGTCACTCTAAGAAAACGTAAAAATTGCTGTGAATGAACTACTCTAAGAAAAAGTAAACCATTGTGTTGACTAAGCCACTCTAAGAAAACGTAAAAATTGCTGTGAATGAACTACTCTAAGAAAAAGTAAACCATTGTGTTGACTAAGCCACTTTAAGAAAAACCAAACCATGTCCTGCTTAAGCTACTATATAAAAAAAATAAACCATTGAGCCGATTAAACTACTATTAACAAACATAAACCATTGTGTTGACTAAGCCACTCTAAGAAAAACCAAACCATTGTGCTGTTTCAGCTACTATAAAAGAAGTTAGCCATTGGGCTGGCTAAGCCACTTTGAGGAAAAGTAAAACATTGTGTTGAGTAAGCCACTCTAAGGAAAACCAAACCATTGTGCTGACTAAACCGCTCTAAGAAAAACCAAACCATTGTGCTGTTTCAGCTACTATAAAAGAAGTTAGCCATTGGGCTGGCTAAGCCACTTTGAGGAAAAGTAAAACATTGTGTTGAGTAAGCCACTCTAAGGAAAACCAAACCATTGTGCTGACTAAACCGCTCTAAGAAAAACCAAACCATTGTGCTGTTTAAGCTACTATAAAAGAGGTTAACCATTGGGCTGACTAAACCACTCTACGAAAAACCAAACGATTGTGCTGACTAAGCAACTAAAAGGAAAAGTAAACCATTGTGCTGACCAAGCCACTCTAAAGAAGAGAGAGTTTAATGAAGCTTGCCTGAGCGTAAAATCTTTTGACTGAGCTTGAGTTTAGCGTAAAACTGTCTGGAAATTGGATATTATATGTATTAAAAATATTATTTTTTCATTATACTGTCGGCTATTGGTCCTACCAAGAACTAGAGGACATTTAAAGTTCACAATACGTGATCCGACGCGTCTGATGCCTTATACAGGCGTCACGTGATGATCACGTTTAGAATCACAATCACGTGTACGTGATGCAATGACTGAGCCACACAGTCGTGTCGTTAGCAATGGCAGCTACCATGAAAACTGTTAAACAATGTGTTAACATGTATTTTAAACTTCCTTTTAATAAGAATAAAGGAAGAATAAGAATAAACGTTCACAAACGTTTGTGAATAAGGTCATAGAACAGCCTTGATAAAGGATATAGGTAAGATAATGTAATATCACGTGCTCATGGTGGCAGTGGCGTAGCCAGAACAATGTTTGGACGAGGGGGGAGTGCACGACCCGGAGGGTCATGATGTGGAGCCCTCCCGGGGACATTTTTGACCTTTTTATCTCTAAAAATCATATTTTATAACACTTAAAATACACAATTGTTCTGTCGTCGAGAACCTGTTTGCTATACACCTAGCGCTGTTTTATAGGGTAATATTCGTTTCCTAAAATTAATTGGTTTGGAAGGGGTACGTGCTTCCTTTGCCCCTCTGCCTACGCCACTGCATGGTGGCATACGCCAATCATCGATTACAGAATGTTTCAAAATAAATATCGAGGTTTAAAACTATGTAGCATTTATTCCAAATAAATTTACAATTACAAATTAAACTTCAAATAAAAAACCTACTTTAAAACTTCATTTTTAATACACCTATGCAGATGCGTGTTTCCTCTACTTCCCTTGAAAAGCAGTAGTGGGGAATAACTACAGTGTGTAAAGACTGAATTTCAAGTTACAGTTCTACTTGGGTTCCTTGTTAAGTTCTGTTGTAAACCTCTAAGTGATAAAATCCGTACATGTAATCACCAATTTAAAACACGACAATCTTTGTAAAGAGAAGAATACGGGTGTGTCCAAAATCGACTAAAGGAGGTGTTGAACAAGTGAGACAGTATTTCACGCGAAGCCCGAAGTTTTTGTTCGGAACGCTATTTGTGAGTTAGTAATTCCAGTGTACATAATTTTAAGAAGACGTCTACAACTACGTTCTTATAGTGTACAGTTCTTCAGTTATAGTTTACCTTCTTATAGTGGCTTATAAGTTCTTCAATTTATATACTACGGTTTACTTGCCAACTATAATACATTCTCATAAAATTGTCAAGTAATATCTATTTCACAATTTTAAAGACTTTTAATTAATTTAAGTGTTCATGATATATCTAGAGTAAATGACGGTTATATTAGTCTAACGTATAGTTGATTGCACTGTAAAACGTTGTTTCTCTTTTATAATATACAATAACTCTTTTTTTCTCTCTGTTAGTATATTAACACACACACACACACACACACACACACACACACACACATACACACACACACACACACACACACAAACACACACATACACACACACACACACACACACACACACACACACACACACACACACACTCACACACAAAAACATAAACACACTCACTTACACAGTCACACACACACACACACACACACACATGATAACACATGGACATGTTTATAACAATGAAGTTATACAATTGGTTTTCCTAAAGATGCTAATACCTATTTTCTTGACTAGAAGCTTTGAAAAATATATAAATTAAAACTATTTTTGTATTTGAAATATTTTTATTCAATTATATGTGTATATATATATATATATATATATATATATATATATATATATGTGTGTGTGTGTGTGTGTGTGTGTGTGTGTGTGTGTGTGTGTGTGTGTGTGTGTGTGTGTGTGTGTGTGTGTGTGTGTGTGTGTGTGTGTAATCATGTTATAACTATATAGCTTTTGAACTGTATTTTTAATGATTGTATTGAGGCTGTATGGCTGTTCTAGTTCTATGTTACCTACTCTATACATTTTGTATTACACATCTCTTGTAGCTTCTGCAAGGGCCTCGTATCTGTTATGCTATGAAGTAATAAATGTTTACCTGTTGGTGTGTGTAGATCTTTTTTTGTATATAGTCTGCACTTTTCCCGTTGTGTTTTTTTTTATTGTATATAGTTTGCATTGTCTAGTTTGTTCTGTATTGTTGAGTTTTATACACATCGTGTTCTTACAGTTCTTGTACTACATCCCTGCTTTACAGTTGTAACATTTAAAAACCCACGGTAATTAAGTTGTCCGTATTATCTAAACTGCTCGTGTAGTTCACAACGCCAGACGGCTGTGCCCCACTACCCACCGCGTTGCGTCACAATGCTGATAAGACGTGAGGAATAGAGTGCGGCCTTCACCTGCTGCATTACCCCAAGCACCACACTCGGGCTGCTCGGTTGGTTGCGCTAAAGGCAATTGAGTCTGTTAACATTTTCCACTAGTAAATCTTGGGGAGTGGTCCATTATTAAATCCGTAAAATCTGCCTTTCAGAACATATAGATTATATAGTGATAATTGAATATATATATATATATATATATTTATTTATTTGTATATTGAATTATATATATATATGCATAATGATATTCCATTAAAAAATAAATAAATTACAAGAGAAGGTTTGATAATTTAAATACTCAGTAACTTGACAGTTTCTGGTAGTAGCATGTTTGAAATCATCTTGGGAGGGTGGGTGGATATGTAAAATTTAGAAAGTATCAGAACTTAAGGCATGTAGTAATGTAAACATCTTTAAAAGATCTGATAATCTGTCTCTAAAGAACATCCATCGATGCTTCAATCTGACAGGCTGCAATCATATTCAAACTTTCTCGAATTCAATATCATAATTGATTTTTATGTATGAATATTTTGTGTCACATATAAAAATCACTTCACACTTGTTACAACTGCTGGAACAAATTTAATCTTTAAATGTTGTCATTTAATGTCAATGTTTTCTTGTTTATAAATTATTCCAATATATATATATATATATATATATATATATATATATATACTATGTATACGTACGTGTGTGTGCACGCGCGCGCGCGCGTGTGTGTGTAAATTGTAGACGTTTTCTTGTTTTATATTTATCGTATAAACATTTCATTAACAAGAATAGTGTTTAGAGAACAAAACTTTTAATAAACAAAGCGTTTATGTTGGTAAGATAATTTAGCACCTACATTCTTGGCATTATCAAAATCCTATTCACCTTTCGAGTGAAATACAACAGTAAGTATTAAATTTCGATCGAGTAATTTCCACACGACTCTGTTGTTGTGTTGTCATCGTAACGTTATTTGGCCCTTGATAATACTAGTAATGTAGGTTTTATAAAAGCATTATGCCTTATAGGCATAATATTCTAAACAACTAACATATGCTAGGTACCCGAATATCAAAACTACATTGTACTTAGGCCTATGCAACATTTTTTTCATATGTTGTCTAAAGGTATAACGATCTACCCGATATTTGTGCCGCTGTTAGGTGTCTCGATTCATCTTGACAAGGTCACGTGACTAATAGACTTGAAGTGAAGAGTTATGGCTTGCTCAACAATGAAAACGTGCGGAGGTCGTTAGTGTTTTTAGGTTATGTTGAATCATTGTGTGTTTTTGGACTTGTTTATTTCTATGCCTATGTTGTCTCTGTAGGACATTAGGAAGTGTTGCTATATATGATGAACAACTATTATTGCTATTATTAAACAAACCTCCAAACGTTTTGTTTATTGTGTTATTATTTCAGACATGAGAAATATACTTAACTGGAACGTAAACTATATGATTAGATTATAATAGTGGCAAACCTTTCAGATATAGGAGCACAAAACTTTCCTGATAAACAATTATATATTAAGTAGTATTATACGCATAAGTTTATGGTTATATATGCTACAGAAAATGTCAACAAAGCAAGAATGTCGACGTTGTCTGAAATGTGTTTTACACTCAAAAAGAGAATTTAGAAAAATGTAGAAAAACATTTTTTTGACTAATGTAGAAAAATAGAATTTTTTTAATAAATTCCGACATTGCTTTCATAATTACATGAATGTCGACATAATGCCTAGTCAATACCAGCCATATCCTTAATGCTAGTAAACCTTAAATATTAAAATTTGATTAATGTATTGTTTCCGGAATATTTGAATATCCCGTACAAGACCATAGAAATCGTGTGTATTACTCCTGTGTATATTGCTATCCATGGGAGGAAGAAGAAAAAAATTCTGGAATTTACTTTAAACTTTTCTGGAGACGAAGTCTAAGGTGGTAAACGTGTGATTAGATGCGTTTTTAATATCCTTCTGAGGTTATTTTAAAATAAATACCTTCACATTATTAACATATATTACTTAATCTCTTCCAGAAAACTATCTTCAACCTATAAAATTTAAAAAAATAATTATATAAAATTTTACTGCATAAATTATTAAATTTATTTAATATAATGAATATAATATTATCAAAATGATTATGATTATTTACTGTTAAGTTTCTTTTAGAAAATTTGAAATTTGTTAAACTAGTTTTATTCGCTACATTGACTAGCCTTGTTGAGATTAATTAACTAAAGAAGGTCGACTTTTATTAAAACTCATTTAGGGTGTTCCGACTCCCCTTAGCTGACATTGCCTGTAAAATACATACATATTATTACAAGTGGTTACTTTTGTGTAACGTTAATTGGTTATGGTCCCACGTTAAGTTTCGGGGAACGTAATGGAGAAAAGACATGACATATATTACAAATTGTTATAAAAAATTAACAGGGATTTAAACAAAATAATAAAACTACGCAAATGAATAATTATGTAAGCTTTTACCAGTGCTTATTATACAAAAAGCGAATTCTTATACATCTTGAAGAAGAATTCAGAGATTGGGTCACACAATCATTGCTCGCGATTAGAAAGTGATCCGCCCTTAACCATTGTTGCTAAACGCCGCTTCCTTTCCGGCATTGTTACGTCATTATCGCGGTCAAGAGTTAAACGATGTTCAAGTAGCGAGTGGGCTTTACAGGTTTGCCAACTTAGCTAAACTGCGAAGCAAACCTCATGAAAAGAACATTTGTCATTGGGTTCAATAATGCAGTCCTCACTTTGAAATTTACATATGTATTCGAACGGTTTTTTTAATATAAAGTATTCAAACAAAATTTCGTACTGTTATATCTACTCATAAAAACGTTTTATAAGATCCACTGCTGTAACTAATTATAGATCGTAAAATATGTATTTCAAGTAATAATTAATCAGTTCTTTATGATTTTGCGACAAAGGTGTGCTATGAATAATTAGAATAACAGTGTAAAACATCAACTGCAAATCATATATATATATATATATATATATATATATATATATATATATATAAAATACGTTTTCTTGTTTAATAATTTAAAACAACATAAGTTATTCAAATACAAGAATATTTATTAATTTATATTCAAAGCTTTTCGTTGGTAAACAGTACCAACATCATCAGGAATGAAAATTACAATAATGTAAGCTATAGGCCTAAAACATATGTTAAATTAGAAATAGATATGTTTCTAAATTTATACAAATTGCCAAATTTATTTTGTTGCTGTAACATTATAGACATTGAATATAGTATCAAATTTAGAATGTATTTGTATTTGTTCTTTTATTAATTTGTTATTATTATTGTGTTTATATATTTCGAATGCTTCATATATATTCATTCTTAATCCCTTATTAATTTCTTTTATAAGTTTCATATTTTCTATATTTGGAAATTGGTGCTTATTATTAATACAATGATTTGAGAAATTTGATTTATATATTTCTGGATTAATATAGGCATTCAAATGTTCTTTATATCGTATATATATATATAGTTTTTCTAATTATTCATAGCACAAGCTTTGTCACGAAATCATGAAGGGATTATTTTTATATATATAATGATAATTAATCCCTTCTTTATGATTTCAGGGCAAACCTTGGACTATGAATAATTAGAATAACTGTTTATATAAGTTATATGAACATTTTATGTGAACATTTCATAATTAAATGCGTGCTAGGAAAATTCCTGCTTACGCAGCTTTTGTATTATATAGGTGGTGAGAACAGAGCCCCGGCAGTGTGTAAGTCGCCTCTGTATCGCACAGACGTTTTCCGCTCCAACTGTATGTACATCAGTTGTATTTGAATTGTTTTATTAAGTATAATTTATGTAACAGTTTTCCAAATTAATTGTTTATTAAATTCACAAAGGTTTGTAAAAATAAAATCATTTTTTAAAAACCTTTCGTGCTTAATATAACACGTAACTGGCGCAGTCGGTAGGACATCTCGGGAAAATTAATGAACATAGTTTTTATCGATTTCAATCGTTAACCGAGATACTGCAAGAAATCGATTCATTACAGAGCGCATATCTGTAACGACATCAAGAAAACTTTAGTAGAGTGAATATCTACAACCACTTAATAGAGCGCATATCTATTAAGAGCACGAGTGAATATCGTGTAAGTGAAAAGTGAAAAGTGAAAAAGTTGTTCAAATGAGCAAAGTATTTTGGATCCACTTGTAAGTAGATCGTAAGAAATAGAATTAAGAAAAGTAGAGTAAATACTTTTAATTTTATATAATTGATTTTTAATTTTTTATTATTTTGAAAAATAATACTTTAAAATGGCAACGCCAACATTAAAGAAGGAATATCTAGACATGATTCCTGAGTATAGTGGAGAGCTCACTATGCTCCACAGATTTATTTCTATATGCGATAAGATAGTAAATAAGTTTTATGTAAACGAAAATCCAGAGGATTTTCAAAATGAGTATCTGTTCTCCTCTATTCTTTCTAAATTAAAAGGCCAAGCACTAGAAATGGTCGTAAACTCTAACTCTTACAATTGGCACGAAATTAGAAAAGTATTATTAATTAGTTATTCAGACAAAAGAGATTGTTTCACATTAAACTTAGAGATGTCAGAATTAAAACAGGAAAGTAACGAATCGCCATTTCAATTCTATGAGAAAATTCAAAAGTTACTAAATTTACAAATTTCATTTTTTATGAATAAAGAGCCTCAAAGGCAGATGACTAAAGACGTTTTAATAGAATACGTTCAGAAACTAGCTTTAAGAGTTCTCCTTAGGGGTTTGCATGAACCCATCGGGTCACTAATGCGTACCAAGAACCCTAACACTCTTAGTGAAGCACTTAATATGCTCACAAACGACTTTCAATTTAAGAATAATAAAATGTTTACTCAGCCAAGCAAACAACCAGTCTTTCAGAAAAGCCAAACTCATAACGTAAAAAGACCAATACATACTGAATTTAAATACCACCAAATACCTAAACAACCTTATCAACACCCAAATCCTTCCTATAGACCACCAACTTTTGCTAATCACGGTCAGCCTCAAAGGGGACAACCAAACAACAACACTACTAAACCTCAGTATTCTCAGCGAAATACGGGTTTTCAACCTACCCCTATGAGTATTTCCACTAGACAGACAGACAGGCCTTCTAGACAAACGAATTTGTATCAAATGACCGGACAAGGAGCTGAAAAAGACGATTACACTATGTATCAGACTAATGGACAAGAATCATTCGCTTTTGAAGAAGATCTCGGGAAAGAAGAGTACTTCGAAGAATCCCAAAATTTAACAGACAACTACGAAGAAGAGACCGTTAAAATCGATCAGGACGATTTTTTAGGACATACAAGCCTCGGAATCGATTTTCAATAATGAATCCACAAAGCGAAAATAACGAGCTACCATTTATATACGACACAGACACCAAATCTAGAATATTAATTGACACAGGCAGTACTAGATCATTTATGCGAAAATCTTTAGGCTGGAAAAATTTTGAAACAAGCATAAAAAAGAGCCGTTTGAAGTAATCACCGCACACGGCACTTCAAAAGAAAATTTTTGCTGCACCATACCTCTGTTGTCTAAAAAAGCAATTAAATTTTATTTATTTGACTTTCATCAGAATTTCGACCTATTACTCGGGCTAGACAATATAAAGGATTTAGGAATAAGCTTAGACTTTATAAATAATAAATTAATACTTTGTGATGAGGAAATCCCTATTCAATATTTTAACACTGAAAAAGGAAGTTGTAATAAAACGGACAGCACGTCAATAAAGCAGGAACAATTTAGTTATGTTATACAAGCCCGCACTAGCCAAACAGTTAAATTAAAAATACAAAATATTCATAATGGAGAAGGTATTTTACCACACAAACAAGTGAACGGATTAGAAATTCCGCAGTGTATAGTTTCAGTGCATAAGGGTGAAGCCTATTGCCCTATTATAAACAATACGGAAGAAAATGTAAAATTAACAATAAGTAAACCATTAGAGGTAAAATCTTTAGAGGAATATAATATTTTCAAACCTGATGCAATTCAAAGGAACACTAATTTCAATATGTTCGATTATAAACAAACAAAATCAGTAAGAAAAAATTTCGATTTATCAAAATTTAGGATGGAACATATGAACTTAGAAGAAAAATCCGCCGTAGCAAATTTATTAAAAGAATATGCTGATTTATTTCATATTGATGGAAACAATTTAACCATTACCAATCAGATAAAACATGTTATTAGGACTACTGATGAAATTACCGTAAACTCTAGAAATTATAGATATCCAGAGATTTATAAGAACGAAATTAATAAACAAACTGAAGACATGCTTAAACAAAAAATTATTAGACCCTCGAATTCTCCATGGAACTCTCCTGTCTGGATTGTACCCAAAAAACAAGACGCTTCTGGCAATTTCGATTAGTAATAGATTTTAGAGGATTAAACAAAAAAACAATTGACGATAAATTTCCCTTGCCGAACATTACAGACATATTAGACAAATTAGGACGATCTCAGTATTTTACAACTTTAGATTTGGCCTCAGGATTTCACCAAGTAGAAATGGATAAAAATAGCATAGAAAAAACAGCGTTTTCAACAGAAACTGGACACTACGAATTTTTAAGAATGCCATTTGGACTAAAGAATAGCCCCCTACATTTCAAAGAATTATGAATAATATTCTGAGAGGCATTCAAAATGAAACATGTTTAGTTTATCTAGACGACATTATAATTTATTCCACTAGCCTCCAAGAACATATACAAAGACTTAAAGAAGTATTCGACAGATTACGCAAAGCCAACTTTAAAGGACAGCTGGATAAAACAGAATTTTTAAGAAAAGAAGTAGCATATCTAGGACATGTTGTTACACCGTAGGGCGTAAAACCCAACCCAACAAATATTTTGGCAATCAAGGACTATCCAATACCTAAAACCACCAAACAAATTAAAGGCTTTTTAGGACTATTAGGCTATTATCGAAAATTTATTAAAAACTTCACCAAAATAACAAAACCGTTTACTAACTGTTTAAAGAAAAATGCAAAAATAAACATAGAAAATCCAGACTTTATAGAATGTTTTGAAACATGTAAAAATATATTGACTAATAAGCCCCTTCTACAATACCCAGATTTTGAAAAGGAGTTTACTCTAACGACAGACGCTAGTAATTATGCACTAGGAGCAATTTTAAGCCAGGACAAAAATGGAAAAGACCTTCCTATAGCGTATGCCAGCAGAACTTTAAACGACAGCGAAACTAATTACTCCGCGATTGAAAAGGAATTATTAGCAATCGTATGGGCCACAAAACATTTCAGGCCTTATTTATTTGGGAGAAAATTTAAAATTTATACAGACCATAAACCTTTACAATGGTTATTTTCAGTTAAAGAACCAAATTCCAAACTTTTAAGATGGAGATTAAAATTAGAAGAATATGATTATGACATAAGATACAAAAAAGGCAAACTAAACCAAAATGCAGACGCATTGTCTAGGATACAATTAAACGTCACTGATAAAAGGTCAACGAACACCCAACACACTGTAAAACCAGACCTTGAGTTATCTCCAGCTCGGTTACTTCAACGTTACTTCCCGGAACTGAACGATAGAGATAACGAATCTATGGTCGTACAACTCGACGCAACAGATAACGCCAACTTAGAGGTTAGTGAAGAAAACGACAGTCAGACTATTCACTCCAATTTTGAAGGGAACACCCAAATTGAAATACCAATTTCCGACGAGCCTGTAAACTTTGGAAAAAATCAAATATTTTTATCATTAGTAAAATATGAGCCGAAGAAAGTAAAAATTATAAAGCTATTTGGAACTTCAAAAATTCGTTTAATAGTCGAAATATCGGAAAATAATTTTAAAGAAGACATAGTTAATTTTGTAAAATCATATTTGGTACCCAAAATAAAATATAATCTATATTTTGAAGACGATTTTTATGAGAAATTTGCATCGTGCATAGCCAAAAATTTCAAACAAACTGAACTAAATTTAGTTAAGTGTAATAACAAACTCTTAGACCTAACTTCGGAAGAAGATACCTTAGAAACGATAAGTAATTATCATGTTAGCAAAACCAATCACCGCGGGATACAGGAAACATACGAACAAATTAAGCGAAGATATTATTGGCCTAATTTAAAATCACTAATTCAAAATTTCATAAATCAGTGTGACATATGTCAAAGAACCAAATACGACAGAATTCCCTTACAGCTAGAAATGAACTTGACACCAACAGCTGCAAGACCATTTCAAATAATTCACTTTGACACAATCTCTTTGGAGAAGAATGCCTTTATCAGCATTGTCGACAGTTTCACGAGATATGCTCAAGTTTATCGCCTGGGAAGCTCTCAAGCTACAGAGATTGCAGACAAGCTATTAGATTACTTCACGTATTTCTGCTTACCAACAATTATTATCTCAGACAATGGAACGGAGTTTAATAACAGAATTGTAAAGGAGATATTAGACTTGCATAAAATCAAAATTCACTTTATCAGCACACAAAACCCCCAATCAAACGGATTATGTGAAAGATTTCATTCCACTTTAATAGAACACATAAGGCTGTTAAATAATCAAATCGAATTTAAAAAAGACAGTATAATTAAGAAAGTTAAATATGCTATAATAGCTTATAACAATAGCATACATTCAGTCACAAAATTAACGCCGTGCGAAGTCTTATTTGGACACATAAATTCAAACATTTTATTAGATATAGATTTAGAAAAACAAATTGTAAATGACTACATTTTAAACCATAAATAAAAAACAAAAATACTTTATGAAAACATTAGGAATAGTAATGAAAAAATTAAAGAAAAGGTTTTAGAAAAAAGAAACATAAACAAGGAACCACTTCCAGAAATACCATCTGAAGTTTATATAAAGTCAGTTCAGAAGCAAAGTAAAACGAAAAACAGATATAGCAAGGAAGAAATAGCTTCGATAGATAAAGAAAGAAAAACTGGAAAAATAAAGCCTAGACATCATAACACAAAAGACAAAATACATTTGTCGAAAATTAAAAGGCCTAAGAAGATAAAAAATGTAATTAATGACCAAAATCCTTCTTGTTCATATTCAACACAATCAAATTAAAATCCCTACCATACCTTTGTCCACTAATTCTATGCAAGAAACTTTATTAAACTTTAAACAACATTGTTTCATTAATTGTATGTGTTACAAACATTTGTAATTTATTAAATGATATGTAACTAATTATGGTAATAAATATTGTTAATTATTTGAAATATGTTAATCACAAAAAAAATTGTAATTGAAGAAAATTAGAAACTATACTCTTAAAGAGATAACAAAACAAAAAGAATTCTTATAAACTGACTAGAATCCTTTATCAAATCTATAACAGGCAATTTGAATGTAAATGATGGTAAAAATTATGAAAAATTATATAAAACTTTTATTGTAATCAATGTAAATTTTGTAGAACAAAAAATTAGATTCTGATAACAATTGTATATGTTATAAACATTTTGTATCTATCCTATGATAGAAAAGACTCATTATAAATTGTATTAATCAATTCCAAATACTTTTGCTCAGTTGAATTATAACGAACAGAAAATTAGACGGTAAAAAGCCCATCATCAAAAACAATAACGCCTACAAACTACGAGGATACTGCGTTGGAAATCGCAGACAACCCATTTAACTGGATCCCAGACCTTCGCCTGGCGACCTTCTCCAGTGAAGAGGACTTCAACCTATGCCGAAAATTGCCATTTACGGAGGCCTATTCAGCAGCTTTATATACTTCGCCCTCATCAAGAAGATGAAGAGGACTTCAACCGATGCCGAAACTTCGCCAACCCCCGAAGTTTTCTTTAGGGATGGAGGAGTTATATGAACATTTTATGTGAACATTTCATAATTAAATGCGTGCTAGGAAAATTCCTGCTTACGCAGCTTTTGTATTATATAGGTGGTGAGAACAGAGCCCCGGCAGTGTGTAAGTCGCCTCTGTATCGCACAGACGTTTTCCGCTCCAACTGTATGTACATCAGTTGTATTTGAATTGTTTTATTAAGTATAATTTATGTAACAGTTTTCCAAATTAATTGTTTATTAAATTCAACAAAGGTTTGTAAAAATAAAATCATTTTTTAAAAACCTTTCGTGCTTAATATAACACGTAACTTATATATATATATATATATATATATATATATATATATATATATATATATATATATATATATATATTAGGGATATGCCGATTCCTAAAATTTTCGATTCCGATTCCGATTCTAAAATTTTCCGTTCGATTCTCGATTTTTTAGTCGATTCTCGATTCTTTCAAGCTATATTAGCTTACATGCTAGTTCTCTAATAATTAATTTAGTTAACATCTTGGCCATATGGCAAAACCTTTTAAAAGTTCTGTTTTAATGTAATAGGCTACACAAAACCTTCAACCTTGATTTATCAATAGGAATTTTTAAAAGCATAAAAACATATCAGATAAAAGTAATGACTTATTTTAAAGTTAAAAATGTGAACTTTACTTATTTTATGATATTTGAAAAAATACCTAAGCCTATTTACATTGTCTCCCAAAACAAAACAAAAATTGAAAACAAACAAACAACATAAAAAGTAAAACAATTATACAATTAGGATAGTTTTTAATATTTAAAAGTCTGGCAGGTAATATATATTTCTGTTCAAAAACACAAGCATTTGAACACGTTTGGTCAAGCTAGTTTCATCGCTTGTCATATATAACTCCTGAAGTTGAGAAAGGTTTTTCAGAAAACACTGTCGCGAGTGGGGAGACAGGTATTTTATTGCCATTGTATTTAAATGAGGGTATTTGGCACTTTGTACTGCCCAATACTTCCCAACATCACAATCTGAACCGGCTAATGGTTCCCCCAGATAATTGTTTACTTCTTCTACTGTCAATTCCCCTGGGGTACCTTCTTCCTCAACATTCTGGATTAGTGGGGCATACCTTCTCCACATCTGTTGGACCTTTTTTCTGCAGGTGTCTGGAACAAGTGCAACTGATTCAGGCATATTTTGTATTTATTACTCAATCCCAGTTGATTTTTAACCGACTATCACTTGTAGGTCCTCTGTCTGAGGATAAAGTTTCTTCAAGTATAGATCTTTTTTGTTGATAAATTTGGGCAAAATGAATGTTGTTAAGTGCTTTTTCATATTTGATATATTATGTGGTTTTCCACCGTCAGTTTCTGTTAACCGTCATCGAATTGACGCGACGACCAGTTCCCTGAACCGAATACCGTCGGGTCTCTTAACGCTTTATGTTTATTAGTACTACTCAGCTGGTGTTGCTACTTTTGGAAAAATTAAGGCACAGTATTTAACAACAAGCTTCACAATACTTACAGATGTAATTACGATGGTTTTTGTTTGATAGATAAACGCCGACGGGATTAAAAACCTGATGTTATTCTAAGAGCTTTTTGTCCGTAGTTACGGGCCGAGACACATATTTGTTATAACGTATTGTAATGATTTTCACTACTGTTTTCAAAATTTCACAAAACCTTAAAAGTAAGTCGGAAATATTGACTAAATATTTAGTTGTAAAATAATTCTTAAAAACGGACTTTGTTAAAGTTAAGTACAAACATTGATATACTTAGATAAACTCGTCCTTACTAGGAAGTAAATTATAACGTAAATTCCTTAACAAGTAAATTATTTGGTGTTAAAACTTTTACTTAATATGAATCTTGGATAGTATTTACTGGACCTGTAGCATTACTTATCAGAGAGAGAATATATTACACTTTAGTTCTATATTCAAAATATTTATAAACTCACAAATCGAATCACATGTGACACGTTTACGTGTCTTAGTGATAGGCGCCAAAACACTTTTATCACCAGTCAGTTTATTATTTGGGTAAGCGGGACATGAAATTATGGTTTTGTTGTTTCTTGCTAACACAAAACACAAAAAATTTCAAAACAGTGTTGCTCAGACGCAGTTTATTTACGTTTCATTTACGGTAGGAAAAAACTATGTTGGGCCAGTTGACCCGACACGTATTTTTATAAATATTATGATAAGAAACGTATTTTCATACTTAGATATGATAGGGGAACAAAGTAAAAGAACACATGATTTAAAAATGAACTTAAAATATGTTGTCAATTCTCTATGAAAACGCCGATATTGTGGCCGGCAGCTAAAGTATTAAGGTGCAGTGACGCGTTCGCTTTGTTTGTTAATCTACACGAACTAATTCACCTGTAAGTTTATATTACTGTACACTATTTTGCTTAATTTGTAGCTACTCTGCGGATCTGTTTATCATGTAATAAATAGTTTCATTTGCTATTACAATCGTGTTTATTTTATTTTCGCTCCCAAATATATTACATTACTGTGAGAGTGGTATCTGTCTATAAAATAATTTATTGAGGTTAAGTTTCGGAGGAATAATACAGTGTTTCTTTTATCCGTCTATTCGCTCAACCATCATGGCCATGGTTAATCGAGTTTTTAGGGTTTTTTACTGTACTTTTTTTGTGTTTTGTTCTGACATCTATAAATCAGTGGCAGTAAGACACGTGGTGGGGGGAGAGAGTATCGAACCCGCTCTAGTGTGTGTGAGTGAGAGAGAGAGAGAGAGAGAGAGAGAGAGAGAGACGAGCGATGTCAAACGACCAGAAATGGTTACGATCTTGATTGCTGTTGCTTCCTAAATAATAATATTTTCGTTTACTTTTATCATTTAATTCATTCAAATCAACTAATACATAAATAAGACATAGTTGGTAATTAATTATTTTTCCAATAAATTACTCCACACATATATTTTAATAGTTAACAAAATAGGAATCGGAATCGACACTTTTATGATGAAGAATCGAGTATCGACGATTCCTCGATACCACCTAGAATCGACGATTCCTGGAATCGAGAATCGGAATCGGCCCATCCCTAATATATATATATATATATATATATATATATATATATATATATATATATATATATATATGTGTGTGTGTAATTTGCAGTTGACGTTCTTATTAATAAATAATAAATTGTAACTAAGAAATAAATTTTTTCATACTAATATATAACAATAACTCGTTCTTGGTAGAAGGTAAAATGTAAAAAAAATCTTGAATTTTATAGTCCATTACGTTCGGTGAATCTTATTAATCACTTGAACAATAGTTTAAGACTATCCAAACTTTGAATTTAGTATACAAATACACAGACATTTACCTTAACCTAGAAATCCTACACATCAACAAAACAGGACCACATCTCAACACACTAGAAAAATATGAAATTTACAGACACACAAAAACACAAAGTACAAACATATTAAACGAACAAACACAATACAAATCACAGATACTCTTCGATACTATCGAAAACCTACCTTTAAAACCGTCACCTCTTGACCCGACATCTCCAAGTAGAAGACACTGATGAAGATCGGCACATAGCGATCGAAAACGTTCTGTCTCAGTAAGTTTTAACAAATTTACTAAATTCAAAGTTCGGATAGTCGTAAAATATTGTTTAAGTGATTAGTAAAAAGAAAGGTAAATTTATATAAGGACTATATATGTTTAATTCATAAACAAGAATATTTTTATGCAATGGCAAGATGCTGTTGGTCAGTTATTATTATTGACATTATCTGGAGTCTCTTCACTTGTCTACAATTAAAACAAGACCTCTGATAATTTTAATTCCCGTTTAACAAAACAATCAATCTTGTTTTAAAACACTGTGTGTATGTGTCTGCTATTTATTTACAATGTTCTATAAAGAAGCTAAATAACAATAAACTATTCACTGTGTGTATTTAATAAAAACATTGTTATCTATCTGTAGCACTTATTTTTCCGTGTTAAGTAATTCTAGCGTATTATAGAGCCGAGTAATAAGCGATTCGGAATCAGGGCGGTTCTGAATTTGGATTCCTTTGGAACTATCGTCAGTTTAACAGTGCAATTAATTTTAAAAAAGTTATATGAAAGTTGTTTCAATTGTAAAAATATTTCCGTAAGAAGCATTAGGTTTTCCCTTTTGTAACACTAATATTGTTTGTTCAGTATTTAAAAATATCGAAAAATATTGTTACTGTAATTTGTTTATTATTTTTTACAATAATAAAATATTTGTTATTTGTATGAACACATTTTTTTAAGAAATGGTGTTTATCTGATTTTTAGGTCCGCCAAGATAAATTATTTTGAAGATAAGTGACGAAATCTTGAAATGAAAATATACTGATTAGTTGTAACGGATGAAGAAAATGTTTAAGAGGAATTAAAAATAGATGATCGCGTTTCTTTTCTCAAGCTTTCACACGACTCTGCAAGAGTAATAAAGCAACAAGATAATTGGCTTGAATTTTTATTGTCACGTATTGGGAACTAAGAGAATCATCGTCACAAAGAGGTATATAAATGTAATTTATTAATTTTGTAAACACGTAATGAGGCATTGAAGTTCAAGTTATAACTGTCCTTGAACATAGCAAATTTGTCGTTTAGAAACACCGCCACAGAGACCTAGATCTTCGTTAGACATCCGTCATAGCAGGTATCATTGTGGAAGAAATCTACATTCAACCCCCAGATCATAGCATTACCAAGTACATGTCGAAACTAAGCCGTCCATCACTCTGGAGCCGGATACTACTGTAAGTAATAGTTACACACACATATAATTTCCAAGTCATCAATTTGAATTGGGCGTTGTTTATTTACCTGTATGCCATTCCGCCAAAGCATCAACTTGTGGTCTACGAGTCTCTTATTTATCCGGAAACAAGTTTCTCACTACATTCATAGAGTTATCTCTGCAGAGCAGCTTGGCTATTACTGCTTACTTGCCTACTATAAGTTCCACTCTGCGTACTACGATTCCCGCCTTCCTCCCGCTGTGTCTTCAGACTGTGCTGTCTGACTCTACGCCCAACATTAGCAATACGTGTACAGATGTTTGTTTTTAAATTCCGCTTATACACGAAAAACAATCTCACGGAACTGGCTATTATGTTTTATTTTACCCACTACAGGAGGCCTAGTAATCGAATATATAAAAATAGCCTATCCACAGTAGAAGTGCTGTTAAAACGGTCAGAATTCCAAGAAAACCAATATTTGCTGGGTATCATTGATTCTCGCCCTTCTACAGGGTCCATAGATCCGAATCGAAAATATCTGTTAGTCCTTGCGTAGTTTAATATGACATATAACCTAAGCAATAAAGACAGATAACATTAAAAAATTAGGATTTAGTTAAAAAACAAACCAATAGAATGCGCTTTTATTTATCTAGATTTATCATTTAAACTATTAAAATAACTTATAAAAAATTACTTATAAAAAATTTAAATAATATTATTTGAAAGATAAATTAAATGATTACACTGGTATGCATTTAAAAAAATAAAATTGCTTCCAGAGTGAAAACAACTGATTTTAGGCAATTGAGAAGCCCTGAATTCAGATCTGTTTTTAGTTTTTCTCTGTCACGTCAATTTTTTTTTAATCATAACAATAACTTTTCTCAAATTTATACCTTTATGAAAAAATTGCTTTTATGATGGACGTCCTAGTATTGATCTACACTATAAACATATATTTATTTCGGTTCTTTATATACAAAATACGTGTTGATAGGCTTCATAAACATGCAGTTCTTAGGTAATAAATATTTCCCCACTTTGTCTATAGTATAAATACCCCTTCGGTATTCCTATGGTGTGGCGCGAAATTCACGATCATGTAAGTGACTCTTACTTTTGTTTGACAAATATTCATGGCATAAATACTAAAAACAAACATTCAGTAAAATATCCTAATTTGAAATCAGCCATTCGAACAATTCCCCATAGTGTTCAAGTGCCAATTCCATCACCTCCTCAGAATATGGGTAGTACAGACTGAATCTGAATCTGAGCCATTGTCAATTCCTGATCCCACTTTTGAAACAGTTGAGTCTCTCATTTGCACGAACAGTTCACACAGAGTGAGCTCAACGATTTAGTCAGAGACTTAGACCTCCCCAAAATTACTGCAGAACTTTTAGGATCACGAATAAAAGAAACGAATTTACTTCCCCAGCACAACATTGTCATGGTTCAGGCATAGAGAGAGGGGATTCATACCTTTCTTTGCTAAAACAATAAACTTGTATACTGCAAAAGTATAGAAGGTTTGTTTATGGCAATTGGTGTTCAATATAATCCTGCTAAATAATATTGATAAAATTGAGTATCGATTCCTGGACAGTGTGTGGGGATTTTGAAGTACTGACGATACTTCTTGGCCAACAATCCGGTTTCACTAAGTATCCCTGTTTTCTCTGTGAGTGGGATAGCATAGCACGATCTGAGCACTGGGAAAGAAAAAAACTGGCCCCTAATAAGGAATCTTGCACCACGAGAAAAACCCTAATTTCCCCTACTAAGAAAACCCTCTCTGAACCCCTAATTTCTAGAGAGAAAGTTCTGTTGTCCCCCTCTTCATATAAAACTTGGACTTATGAAGCAGTTCATGACAAGCTTAAGTAATGAAAGCAATATCCATTTGTACCTTCAAACAAAATTTCCAAATAAAAGTGACTTGAAACTGAAACCTGGTGTTTTTGATGGACCACAAATTCGAGAACTCATGAGAGACCGTGCTTTCACTTTCTCGAAAAATGAACTCGAAGCTTCTGGTGCGGTGAGTGAGGAACCGGGTGAAAGATTCCACCAGGACATTAAAAATATACAAACAAGATACCAGGGGAATTGGAATGAAACAATGATGGCAGATTACTGCTGGTGCCTAAAGATAAATTCCCCTGACCGCCCTAGAAGAATGTCAAAACGGTAAAAGGTCTCAAGTGTGATGTAAACACTAGGTAAGTTTTTTAAATTGTCACTTATAATTACATTCAATTATTTATTTATTTTATATCATCCTTGTTTTTTTATAAAATATATTCCGGAAAAACAAATAAACATATATAGAGGTTTACATTTATTATAGGTACCCATATGTGCAGTAATTTTGTAAATTATTATTATTATACGTTTCTTTAAATTACGTAAAAACCTGAAGTGATAGAAAAAAAACTAAAAACATATCTGTTTTCAGGGCATCGCAATTGACTAAAATCAGTTGTTTTCATTCTTGAAGCAAATTTGATGCATACCAGTGTTATAATCGTATAACAATAATTATCGTTGGAGATTTAATGATAGTTGTTTAATCCTCATTTAACCTTGTATTTTAGTTTATGTAAACATTCTGCCGCCTTTCTAATTTGTTTAAGCTACTTTTAATGCTTGACCATCATTAACGTGTCGAATGGTTCTTTAATCAGGGAACTGTGTTGTCTCGTGTTGCATAATGCCCAGTCGTTCCGTCTACACACACCTGTTTGTAGGGCAAGAACTTTAGCTATCGAGTATTGGCAGTAGTCTGTAGAACCTGTTTTCATCACGGTTGCCAACACGATCAACTAGAAAGTTCCACTATCTTGTGTCGATTCAAGAACGGGCTCAAATATTAGAGTTGGGAATCTGCTAATTCATCCGGTCCGAGCTGAACACGCGCGGGCAGAGTGTCAAGTGGCTCTTAACTCCCTCCCTGAAATCGTATGGTCGATGTCACAAGTAAAACCCCGAAGTAGTGTCTCCGAAATAAATTGTACTCACAACAATATAAACCTTTGATTTTAGATTGATATTTTGTACTATAACAGTGGATCAAAGGTTTATATTGAGCTATGTCTGTCGAAGTAGCATTTCATGACTATAAATAACTACAATGAAATAGATGAATTGTTAAAGATTTATATTGACAAACCTTTGATTTTAAATTTATATTTTGTATTATAACAATGGATGAAAGGTTTATATTGAGCCCTATCTGTGGAAGTAGCATTTCTACAATGATATAGGAGATACGTTTTCGATTCTCTATCTGATCTTACGATTTCCTATCATTTTTAGAAATACAAAACAGATTAGTTGAAGGGAGTAATTATTATTAAACTAATTTAATCAGTTGCCAAACTTAAAAAATTTAAAAAACGTACTGACCAGACGTTTTTAACACACTACATAATCTTATACCGTGATTCTGAGGCGAAACGTTTTCAATCACACTAGACTATCTTCATTAGTGACTCTGACACACAACGTTTTCAATCACACTAGACTATCTTCATTAATGACTCTGACAAACAACGTTTTCAATTACTCTAGGCGATCTTCGTTAGTGACTCTGACACAAAACGTTTTCAATTACACTACACAATCTTCGTCAGTGTCTCTGAGACAAAACGTTCTCAGTCACACTAGACGATCTTCTTCAGTGTCTCTGACACACAACGTTTTCAATCACACTAGAATATCTTCATTAGTGACTCTGACAAACAACGTTTTCAATTACTCTAGGCGATCTTCGTTAGTGACTCTGACACAAAACGTTTTCAATTACACTTCACAATCTTCGTCAGTGTCTCTGAGACAAAACGTTCTCAGTCACACTAGACGATCTTCGTCAGTGTCTCTGAGACAAAACGTTCTCAGTCACACTAGACGATCTTCGTCAGTGTCTCTGAGACAAAACGTTCTCAGTCACACTACACAATCTTCGTGAGTGACTCTGAGACAAAACGTTTTCAATTACACTAGACGATCTTCGTTAGTGACTCTGACACAAAACGTTCTCTATCACACTAGACAATATTCGTCAATAACTCTGAGACAAGACGTTCTCAGTTACACTACACAATCTTCGTCAGTGACTCTGACACAAAACGTTTCTAATCACACTAGACAATATTCGACCGAGATTCTGAGTCAAAACGTTTTCGGTCCCATTTGGCATTCGATAATGTCTCTGAGACGAGAATTTTTCGAAGTTAAATTAAATCAACGAGTTATAACTGTATTCGTGAATGTAACAGTATTGATTTCAGCGCCAACTGTTAATGCAGATGCTGCACTCTTAATGTTTCAGTTCTTTGCATCATAACAGTGCACTTTTAATTTCTAACAAGTATAATTTTAGGCAAAGATATAACCTAAAAAACGATTGACGCGTGATAAATTAGTTTATTAAACGCAAGATCAATATTAGATCTTCCATATTGAGCATGTGATTTACATGCCAGGCAAAGTTTGATTCAACAACATGAGTAATTCTAATTTAAAGTGCGTGCATAATGTTAGACCAGACAAGGGAAATAGAAACAGCTGGTGAGTTGGGCGTTCTGCGTCTCGCCACTTGATGAGGCGATGTGTCGGGCGTACGGCTAGCAGTCTCCGGTGTTCCAGCTTGCAATGACTCCACTTTGGCCATAGCACTTACCTGAATGTGCGTGCAAGAAAGACGGAACGGGGGAACGATAAACACATAGGGAAACGGCCGCCAACTCTTCTCGATTTGGAAAGCAGTATCTTTACGATTGCAGCATTTTAGCAATTGGATTTACAGTTATTATATATTTCGTAAGGTTATTACATAATTTTTACTGTCATTGATAGTTGAGTAAATTCTTCAGCTCTTGTAACGTCTGGTTTATGTTGTCATATTTTCACTGAATTCAGTGGTACAGAAGTCATCTGTATTGGTTTCTGTTGTGCTCGCAGTTGGTGCAGTTTCCATATTGCCGGAGTTGAACGTCACGAGGCCAGTTTATTGCACATTATCATTGCAAAGAGGTTTTATTTCTCAAGAAGACGTTATAAAATTGATTTAACGAAACTTTCGCCGGAGGTTGTTCAGTCGTGCGGCATGAGAGGCGATGAGTCAAGGTCAGGTAGCACTTTTACTTTCATTAGAGTCTCTAAATTTCCCTCGCCCATCAAAGTATCCACTAATGAAATTGTACTCTTTTGCTCTTAGATAGGAGATAAACCACATGTGGGTTAAAATGTACTTTTAATAAAAATATTTACACCTATGTGTATTAAGACTTATAGTGTTTCATAGTGAGGCATTCTTTCTGGAAGGGGTTAGAGTTTTTATATTCCGAGGGGGGCTGAGAAATAATTCATACCTCCAAGGTTATATATTATAAATTAAATATCTTTAACGCTTAAAAATAGACGTATGTTCAAAAATGAGTGAATCATACTTCATAAATTAAATACATTCCAAACATGAAGAGTACTCAATGTATAATAGTTTTAAGTACACTTACAGGGACGGGTATTTATTTCAAAAAAGTTCAAGTCATGCAAATAGAAGGAGTTGAAAGAGAATTTAAATTTTTATTTTAATAAACTACAACTCTACAAAGAAATAATGGATATGTATTTATTAATTAATCTATCTTTAGCCTACTATGAACTCACTTTATATGAAGACTATCATAAATTCCTAATGGCTGATTGAAATTAATATAAAATTTGTCCCTTTAGCATAGGTTTTAGTCTGAAAAAGATTATAAAAATTCCATAATTGTTTTTGGGGAGATTCAGTCCCCAACCCAATGCCCTGACTCCTTGTTTTTGCCAACTTCGGACTATGGTTGAAATTATCATTATTTTGAGAGAGTAATATCTGAAATTGGATGACTTTAAAGCCTATCTTTAAACAGTAGGGCTACAACATAAACAGTAGGCAAATCGTTGCATGTTGGTAGTCGAATCTTTCGCACCAGTAAATTATTTAAGTTATTGATAATAATTTATAAAAAGTAATCCTATCTTATCATGTCGAATTATGAAAAATAATCCCAGCTTATCACATTGCATTATGAAAAGTAATCCTAGCTTATCATATTGCATTATGAAAAGTAATCCTAGCTTATAACATTGCATTATGAAAAGTAATCCTAACTTATAACATTGCATTATGAAAAGTAATCCTAGCTTATAACATTGCATTATGAAAAGTAATCTTGCTTATCACATTGCATTATGAAAAGTAATCCTAGCTTATAAATTTTGCATTATGAAAAGTAATCTTGCTTATCACATTGCATTATGAAAAGTAATCCTAGCTTATCACATGGCATTATGAAACGTTATTTGAACTTATCAAAATGCATTATGAAAAGTAAACCTAGATTATTACATGACATTATGAAAAGTAATCCTAGCTTATCATGTGGAATTATGAAAAGTAATCCTAGCTTATCACATTGCATTATAAAAAGTAATCCTAGCTTATCATGTCGAATTATGAAAAGTAATCCCAGCTTATCACATTGCATTATGAAAAGTAATCCTAGCTGATCATATTGCATTATGAAAAGTAATCCTAGCTTATAACATTGCATTATGAAAAGTAATACTAGCTTATCACATGACATTATGAAACGTTATTTGAGCTTATCAAAAAGCATTATGAAAAGTAAACCTAGATTATTACATGACATTATGAAAAGTAATCCTAGCTTATCATGTGGAATTATGAAAAGTAATCCTAGCTTATCACATTGCATTATGAAAAGTAATTTGGTCAATTTGAATGCTTTAAATAAGTGTTTGAACTCAAGTGTATTCTTTCATTTAGGGGGGATGACATATATTGCACCTTTGTAATGCAATTAGTTGAACGGTTAAAGTGTACTACATTTTTGAAATGTAAAACGTTTGTTGTGACACCAACAAAAACTTACTTATTTCGTGAAATCTATTTATTCAGTTGGCGTTTGTTTGGTTTGACGTGACGTCATCTAATATGTCAGAAGATAAGCATTATTCATGGATTTTGTCTTAAAACTTATTCCAAAGCATTGCACAAATTAAACGCACGCAAAAAATAATAATTTTAACGAAGTGATTTTCTTGACGTAAAATAATTAAGGAGCCCGTTTCATGACTCTCCCTGTAGTCTACATCCGGCTGTGCTGTCCCAGCACCTTGACCTTCCAAAACATGGCCACGATTAAGGCAAATGTCCGTTAAAACTTGAAGGTTACGGCGAAGAGAGAAGTGCCTAATGGAATCTCTTATAAACACGTGAGATCGTGATGATAAACGGGTCCTCCTCCCCCCGTCTCGAAGGTTGAAAGGTCACACAGTTGGTGCTTCAAGTTGGAAGAGGTGAACAAGTTAAAGGTGGTGCCGATAAGCTTGCGGACAGCCAGATGAAAGACGCTAGGAGTTTGTTGTGTGAATTGAGGCTTGTTCATAAATCCCAGTGAATTATGGTTGGAGATTTTAGGAACACTGGTTCGACCTTTCAGAACGAACGCATTATTTATGTTTGGATATTGTTTAAGCTGAGAATTAATGAGGGACATCTCTCAATAAAAGCACTTATACAACATTTCTTACAATCCTGATAAAAAATTGTTTAACCATAAATGACATGTAAGAACATACAAGGCAAGACGGATTCGATCTATGAAAACAATATAACGATCCCAAATCCACCGTTAGTTCATAATACGTAACACATGGCATAATACATAATTGTAGATCTGTAATTCTAGAGTTGTTCCAAATAGATTTAAAATAGGACCTCGATTATCCGAGCCCCGACTTATCGAGTTCTGAGATATCGAGGTAGTAAAAAAATATATATAGAAGGTGTTGTTAGTACAGGATTAGGGTCCATATATGTAGCCCCCATTCTGACCTCGGAATGCTCTTAAAGCAACCACGTAAAAATACGTTTTCTTCACTTGTCAGTAAAGAACGTCTTCAAGAAATAGCTTTTTTGATCAGGGACCTGTTATGTTCCTTTCATTTTTCAAGTATGTCATTTCATTCTTCATTTGTACGTATTTATTCTTATTTAAAGGTACAGTAAACCCTCTTATATCCGGATCAATGTGACGACAGCCATATCCGGATATGGGAGGGGTTATGTAACCATTCTGATTAAGTAGATGTATGATTGTTTTAACTAAATAAGTTACACTTATTGAATATTGTAATTATATTCTATTAGAAATTTATAACTAAACGTACAATTTAGTTACACGCCTGTATGTACATGAGCAGTTCCTTAATACTGTACTGTACATACATATGTACAATAATTATCACTTTTGGTAAAAAAAAAGATGTAATGGAGGTTTGCTTGTCTGTTTGAACACATTTCCATGATGGAATACTCTTAAACATTCGAAAGAGTAGACGATCGGATGCTGTTGACTCGTCTTGTTTGGCGTACTCGATCAGCAGGGCAAATGCCTGGAAAGCTTCGCTATACGTTTGTTTTGTTTTCTTTCGTCATCATAGGCATGCTCTAGGTCTGTGCTCAATGAGTCTGTAATATAATACTTCGTGGCATTAAGACGATTATTTTATTTTCATATTACGTCCGGATATAAGAGGGACGGATATGAGAGTTTTTACTGTAATTCTGTCCTTTGATATATTGTATATGACTTTTTCTCATCTTTTACCACGTTTTTATACATTTCGACAATTTACGATAAGTTTACCCCTCGATTTGTACTGAGTCCATATTATCCTAATTTTAAATTATTCGATTGCGCTCTGTTTACATTACTTCGTATAATCGAGGCTCTAATGAATGCATGCCTTAAGTAAAAATTAGTTTTGTTCTACTTAGACCTTGTCCAAGACCTTGCATGATTTACTTCTTCGAGGGTGAACTTTCGTGCCACCCTTGCATGATTTACTTCTTCGAGGGTGAACTTTCGTGTCCCATCTTATCCTACCAATGTTGCTCTTATTATTAAACCCATGAAACCACTGGTTAGGGTAGTTTAGAGAATCCTGAGCGATTGCGACAAAAAAGTTCTCAGATGAGTACCCCCTACCTGCATAGTCGTAGTTCCTTACATCATCTTGGGGGATGAGGGTTCATGTGTCTCACGAACACGATTTCTTGCAACAGGTCTAAATAGTATTTAAACCAAACAAGAAAAACACGTATCAGTCAAACTTTCTCCCTTTTGTCGTATTTCTACGCAGACTTCTAGATCTGTTAACTGTTTAGTACAAATTCTGGTTGTCTTCTGTACATTTAGTTGTCTCTACGCAACAGCTGATGCGTTGCTCTGCTCTACACGGCAATTTGATGATGTTATTACATTTAGAAACTGTATTTAGTGCATCCTCATGTTTGCCCTTGTTTAGTCGGTTTTGTAGGTTATGTGAATAAAATTACGTGCGTTACAGGTGACGAGAATAGAATACACCTTGGAGGCACGTCAGTACGCATATAATGAGATGGGCCGACATCACAAACTATGTTTCTCTCATTAGTGTCTGTGAAAAATATTTGCTTTTGTATAGGCCCTGAAATTGTACGATGAATGAATTTGTGATCACGTCTAGTTCACAATTTTGTGAATATAAAACACAATGAGAAAACTACAACTAGTGACGGCTGAACATTCGAGCATCGCTTCATACGTGCATGATTACAGGTTGAGTGGACTAAGCATTATCGATCTCTATAGCTTTGTGAAACACATGGCACAAACAGTAACAAACATTCAGAGTTAAACGTTGAGTGCTTATTTTAGTATGTAGTATATTTTAGTAGTAGGGTCTTTAGTTTTGTATGTAAATTATATTATTTTCTCTGTATTTTTTATTGTCTTTTATTATTTGACATACAGTAATTTATCATTTGTATTTATTTTTTTTAATTGTGACCCGATAAAAAAAACAATATTTTAGTGTCTAATACACTGTTCTGATGTCCCCAATAAACATGTATATGTTATAAATAAAATTATTGAGATGAAAACAACGGACTCGATAATTAGAGGCTACGACAAGCTATGCAACCCGCATAGCATTCCACTGCCATCAGAGGTGGAAGTTAGCGAAAAACAGACAATTTTATAAAAGTTACTTGCTAACAATATTAGAGATTTGTCTAACTGTTAAATCTTTTATTAAATCACTAAAGTTTTTAATAAATTTGTTGAGCACTGTGGACTAATTTTTTAACTAAATACAATATTTGTTAACACAATACAAATTTGTATTGTGGTTAGTAGGTTTTACTTATTCGCTAAAGTTTTTTTAATGATTTTAAACCGTAAGAATGTAAAACTGTTTAGAAACAATTCGGTTCCTCAGTCATTCATGCCGTGCAAATATGGTTATGATAATACCCAGGTACATTTTTATCCACTAGGTTGGCCAAACTGTATATCCAAATGTTTTCCTTGAATATTTGTTTCACTTTCCTCTTGTATAGTGTTGGAGATAAACTGTTATTGATTTTACATAATTGTTAAATAATAACAACACGTACTTAAACTCACCATAAAATGTTTATCTCAAACGCGTTTCGATGACCTTATGTCATCATCATTATTACTAAGAACGCTACAAAATCCTAACACAAAATGGCAAAACATTAGATGCACAATTTCCATTTATACTATTACAAGTTGAATCATATACATGGGTAGGGCAATTAGTAATTGGTTTTAAACCAATCTCCAAGAATCTACAATTCCTAAGAGTTACAATAGATCTATTATTTTACATTATCATTCAGTTCTAATTTGTATTCTCTTGCTCACTCTCATATACATTTACTTTTATATAGATTTCTATAAATATATGAATTATATAGACCCCTATTAATTTAAACAAAATTTGTTAACATTGTTAGGAACTATTAGGACTTTAGTGTTCTAGTAATTAGTATTTAGAAATTTGCAGTGTCCTAACTGATGATGGTGACATTAAAGTCATCGAAACGAGTTTTAGATAAAATGTATACATAGTTAGAATACGTTTTGTTAGTAGGGGCGAGTGCTATTTAATAACACAAGTTAGTATTTTACGCACAAGTTAAGAGTCAAAAAATGTTTAAAATTTCAGATAATTTGAAAACAATTACCCTATATATGTACAATGTTAAATGCTTTTACTTGTTAAACTTACATGCAATAGGCCATTCGGTGTCAGCAACTCAAAATAAGCGTGAAAGCTTATTTGTGACTATTAATACAAAAGATGAAAACAAAAAAAATCAAGGAAAAGACGAAAACAAAAGATTTTAACGAAAACATTTTTCAAGTGAAAAGGAATTTTATTGTAGTAGCTTGTATAAAGCAAGTAAAAGTTACTCTTCTTCATTAAAAAAAAAAATAGAAATCTAATCCCGTTACGAAATAAAAAGAATATCCCTTGAAATAAACATATTGAGAGCTTTGAGAAATGACAATATTTAATTCAAAATTATTTTAAATTTCTCTTAAAAGCGTATATTTATAAGTTTTACTGCAATAAAGCAAGTTGGCTGTTGTTAATGAATGTTAAAGAAAGGGTTGTGACTAGATACAAGAGGAAGGAAAGGATTTTTTAATCCTCAATCGGAGCTATTGCAGGAAAAAAACTGTTACTTTCGTGAGCAGGTTTGTAAACACAAATCAACTAAAAAAAAACACTGGAAGATCTCTAGGTTGTTGGAAAAGAATAAGGGAGAACAGGTTGAAGTGAATAAAAGACACATTGAGTATATGGAACTAAGAATAGAGGACAATTATGCTCTCGTGTGAAGGGTCACCTACCTGATGTAAACTACCACAGACTATGGGGATCACGAAGATATTTTGGAAGAGGGAAAAGGGAAGATAGGTAAGATTAAAGAAAGGACGTATTGAAACTAGGAATAAGGGAAATAGCTCCTGTCTAAAGGTTTGTCAGTAGTAAACTAACGGGACATTCCAAAGTGTAGAGAAGACGAATAATGCAGGAATTTCGGAGTAAATATAGAGAGAGTAGGCTATAGATAGAGGAGGTAGATATTGGTTATCTGGAACTACGGATAGGGAAAACTTATGGTTCACTTGTAGGAGACTACCGGAGACGGAGACATTAGGAGATATTCAAGGTCTAGGAAGAAGGAGAAGGGAAGATAGGTGGAGCAAGGGTGGGGATGAGTAAAAAAAAGGATTTATTCATCACTTGGAACTAGGAGTAAGGGGAAATGATGGATCCTGTATGTAGGATCACCCTCCTCCATCAAACAGTACTTTGAAAATGTAAAAAAGGATAAAGGAGGCTAGGTGGATTAAGGATGGAGATGACAAAAGAAAGGATTTACTAATCACCTGGAACTTAGGAGTAAGGGGAAATGTTGGCTCCTGTTTGTAGGGTAGCCCAGCTACAGCAAACTGTCGGTGACATTTGGAGATTTCCAAAATGTAGAAAAGGATAAAGATAGAGATGACAAAAGAAATGATTTACTAATCACCTGGAACTTGGGAGTAAGGGGGAATGTCGGCTCCTGTCTGTAGGGTAGCCCAGCTACAGCAAACTGTCGGTGACATTTGGAGATTTCCAAAATGTAGAAAAGGATAAGGGAGGATGGGTAGAATAAAGGTAGAAGTGAGAAAAGGATGTAAGTTCACTTTGTAATAGTAGCTACGGAATATTATGTCTCGTCTAGGCTGTGTAGTATAAATGTATATACCTACCCGCTTTTGGTATTCAAGAAAATACATCTACTACATAGGAATATGAGTGAAGGAGGGAGTTATCGAGTTGAGTGTGGGAGTATTTGCGTTACTTTATTACTATAAAGTTCTTATTACTAAATAAAGTAAATTATTTTATGCCTATTAACAATACCCTGTTTTGTAGATTACACTGGCATAAGCCGGATCTGTGTACTTCACCTGCTGATACTATTTTAATCTTTCTTCCGTTCTTAACATGAAGACATAGATTGTGAGAAATTTGGAAATCAATAAAATTTAAACGAAATTCAATTTAAAATATTAGGTTTTAAATTTTTAATTAAGCATTTAATTATTTTTATATGAAGTTAGATTGTGCTCTATCTTCTAGGCAATGTCCTCCGCTATACAAGACACAAACCCATAACATTTTGCTTCAATAGGATTACTTAAGGTTTAAAATTTGTATTTCTTATTGTTTGTCGAAGGAGAATATTTTATAAAAGAACAACTGGACAGCAAACGTAAGTATTTATGTATATTTATACCAATCATGGTTGAATAATAATTGGTTTTATAATAACGATTTATATAATTGTTGGTGAAGTCTTCTGTAAAGATTCACATAAACAAATAGAAGCCTTAACTTCTACTTCATATTTTCGCTTTGATAAAATACATGGTTTTATTGTAGTTCCGTCAACAAATCTAATTGATAGGGGTTTGCAACACTTGATTGGATGTAAAGGTGCGGTTCGTCACCAGACTGTACTTGCAGCTTCTGCCGGGCAAAATGTTTGCGAAAGTTGTCCTAACCGCATTCCTATACATCTGCAGACTTGACTGCGCCAAGCTCTACACACTCCGTTGTTTACACGACTATGAATCTTTTTTATACGTTTGTAGTATTAATTCCTAGTGAATTTATCATAAGTCAATGAGTGGTAAAGTGATTGAATGGTAACTGAATGAGTGGTAAGTGAATGGGTGGTAAGTGGATGAGTGAATAAGTGGTAAGTGAATGAGTGGTAAGTGAATGAGTGATAAGTTAATGAGTGATAAGTGAATGAGTTTTAATTGAATGAGGGGTAAGTGAATGAGTGGTAGGTGAATGAGGGCTAACTGGATGAGGGGTAATTGAATGAATGGTAAGTGAATGAGTGATAAGTGAATGGGTGGTAAGTAAATGAGTGATAAGTGAATGACTTTTATTTGAATTAGGGGTAAGTGAATGAGGGGTAAGTGAATGAGTGGTAAATGAATGAGTGATACGTGAATGAGTTTTAATTGAGGGGTAAGTGAATGAGTGATGAGTGAATGAGTGGTAAGTAAATCAGTTATAAGTGAATGAGTTTTAATTGAATGAAGGGTGAGTTAATGAGTGGTAAGTGAATGAGGGATAACTGGATGAGGGGTAAATGAATGAATGGTAAGTGAATGAGTGATAAGTGAATAAGTGATAAGTGAATGATTGGTAAAAAATAAGTAATAATGGAATGAGTTTTATTTGAATGAGGGGTAAGTGAATGAGTGATAAGTGAATGAGGGATGACTGAATGAGGGGTAATTGAATGAATGTTAAGTGAATGGGTGATAAGTAAATGAGTGATACGTGAATGAGTTATAAGTGAATGAGTAATAAGTAAATGAGTGATACGTGAATGAGTGATAAGTAAATGAGTAATAAGTAAATGAGTGATACGTGAATGAGTGATAAGTAATTGATTATTAAGTAAATGAGTGATACGTGAATGAGTGATAAGTAAATGAGTAATAAGTAAATGAGTGATACGTGAATGAGTGATAAGTGAATGAAAGGTAAGTGAATGAGTAGTAAATGAATGAGTGGTAAGTGAATGAGTGGTAAATAAATAAGTGATAAGCGAATGAGTTTTAATTGAATGACGGGTAAGTGAATAAGTGGTAAGTGAATGAGTGATACATGTATGAGGGATAACTGGGTAAGGGGTAATTGAATGAATGGTAAGTGAATGAGTGATAAGTGAATGAGTAATAAGCAAATTAGTGATACGTTAATGAGTTCTAATTGAATGAGTTATAAGTGAATGAGTTATAAGTGAATGAATGAGTGATAAGTGAATGAGTGATAAGTAAATGAGTGATACGTGAATGAGTGATAACTGGATGAGGGGTAATTGAATGAATGGTAAGTGATAAGTGAATGAGTTTTAAGTGATTCATTGGTAAGTTAATGAGGGGTAAGTAAATGAGTGATAAGTGAATGAGTTTTAATTGAATGAGGGGTAAGTGAATGAGTGATAAGTGAATGCGTCATGGCTTGCACGTGATGACCTGGAGAAGATCTATTTCGAACATGAACCTCCTTTTAATAGTACCAAATTAAATTTCTATACTACTTGATCCTGTGTAAAATCACTTTATAAGTTCTGCATTTATATATTTAACAGGCAATTAACTACGTATGTCAGAGACAAAGAGGATTTGGCTCAGAACGTATAAAGCATGACGGTCCTTCGCCTCATTGTAAAAAGACTTATATAAATACCTACTTAATCCTAACAAACTCATCTAATCCGTCTTATAGACGGAGACGTAGAGAGTGCACATCTATAGACGGTAGAGTTAAGCGAAGGGTTTGGCTCAGAACGTATAAAGCATGGCGGTCCTTCGCCTCATTGTAAAAAGACTTATACAAATACCTACTTAATCCTAACAAACTCATCTAATCCGTCTTATAGACGGAGACGTAGAGAGTGCACATCTATAGACGGTAGAGTTAAGAGAAGGGTTTGGCTCAGAACGTATAAAGCATGACGGACCTTCGCCTCATTGTAAAAAGACTTATACAAATACCTACTTAGTCCTAACAAACTCATCTAATCCGTCTTATAGACGGAGACGTAGAGAGTGCACATCTATAGACGGTAGAGTTAAGAGAAGGGTTTGGCTCAGAACGTATAAAGCATGACGGACCTTCGCCTCATTGTAAAAAGACTTATACAAATACCTACTTAGTCCTAACAAACTCATCTAATCCGTCTTATAGACGGAGACGTAGAGAGTGCACATCTATAGACGGTAGAGTTAAGAGAAGGGTTTGGCTCAGAACGTATAAAGCATGACGGTCCTTTGCCTCATTGTAAAAAGACTTATACAAATACCTACTTAATCCTAACAAACTCATCTAATCCGTCTTATAGACGGAGACGTAGAGAGTGCACATCTATAGACGGTAGAGTTAAGAGAAGGGTTTGGCTCAGAACGTATAAAGCATGACGGACCTTCGCCTCATTGTAAAAAGACTTATACAAATACCTACTTAATCCTAACAAACTCATCTAATCCGTCTTATAGACGGAGATGTAGAGAGTGCACATCTATAGACGGTAGAGTTAAGAGAAGGGTTTGGCTCAGAACGTATAAAGCATGACGGTCCTTTGCCTCATTGTAAAAAGACTTATACAAATACCTACTTAATCCTAACAAACTCATCTAATCCGTCTTATAGACGGAGACGTAGAGAGTGCACATCTATAGACGGTAGAGTTAAGAGAAGGGTTTGGCTCAGAACGTATAAAGCATGACGGACCTTCGCCTCATTGTAAAAAGACTTATACAAATACCTACTTAATCCTAACAAACTCATCTAATCCGTCTTATAGACGGAGATGTAGAGAGTGCACATCTATAGACGGTAGAGTTAAGAGAAGGGTTTGGCTCAGGACGTATAAAACATGACGGTCCTTCGCCTCATTGTAAAAAGACTTATACAAATACCTACTTAATCCTAACAAACTCATCTAATCCGTCTTATAGACGGAGACGTAGAGAGTGCACATCTATAGACGGTAGAGTTAAGAGAAGGGTTTGGCTCAGAACGTATAAAGCATGACGGACCTTCGCCTCATTGTAAAAAGACTTATACAAATACCTACTTAATCCTAACAAACTCATCTAATCCGTCTTATAGACGGAGATGTAGAGAGTGCACATCTATAGACGGTAGAGTTAAGAGAAGGGTTTGGCTCAGGACGTATAAAACATGACGGTCCTTCGCCTCATTGTAAAAAGACTTATACAAATACCTACTTAATCCTAACAAACTCATCTAATCCGTCTTATAGACGGAGACGTAGAGAGTGCACATCTATAGACGGTAGAGTTAAGAGAAGGGTTTGGTATGATGTTAATCCCTATCTTCTTACTAAAGAATGTACCACTCTTACTCTTTTACTCACTTTCTTACCAAGGAATGTACCACTCTTAATCGTTTACCCACCTCTTCTTACTACGAACGTACTACCCTTAATGTTTTACAAACATATCTGTACACGAGGATGTGTAGATGAACACCTCTATATGAGAAGGATTGTTCCTATACATGTATAGTAAAAATGTTACCCCTTTCTTCTTACTAAGGAATGTAAATCCTTAATATTATACAATCTCGTCTACTTCGTTCTATACACGAGGATGTGGTAGTTGCTCACCATTGTATGAGAAGGATTGCCATTGTACATTTACAGTATGATGATCACCTATCTCTTCATACTAATAAATGTACAACAAACTCTATGCAGTATCTACCAAAAATGCTTTACAAATTCATCTCTTCCGTTATATAGCCTACTAAAGAATGTACCATATGGACATTTCTATATGAGAAGGATACGCCCTGTACATGTTAGGTATGATGTCAACCATCTCTACTAACTAAAGAATTTAAAACCTCAAGCATTTTACAAACTCATCCATCCTATACTCGAGAATGGAACAGATGTAGACTACACGTCTATATGAGAAGGATTTATCAGTGTACGTGTAACTTATGATGTTTAGCCATCTCTTCTTAGGAATAAAGTTCTACCCTTAATCTTTTATATTATAATGTGAAACGCCCCCTTTCTTTGTGATATTTCCCATCATATCATAAATTATGCGAAAAAACGGATTTGCACTAATAACACTGCTGCCGGCCCAATCTATAACCTTACCTAGTTGGTATTGCAAGGATCATCTGGGATGGTGTGACAGTAAGTCTTCTGTCAAGGAATGTCTTCACTTAAAGTGCTAACATCGTCAGGAAATACACTTCAGGCAACCTAATTGGCAGGGCTCGAGCTTTGTTATCGTGAATTTATTAATAAAGAGGTTATAATGATCTTCAACGAAAATGGCAAGTCAAGGAGCACTCTCGCGCTAGCTCACGCTCCTATAAATAACATCTATTGGAAACGGCAATTTGAAAGACTATAAAAATATGCAGTTAAATTTTTAACCGTTAACTTTTGTTAAGGAATTTAATGGTTTACTAAAAGCAACAATATTGAAGTTTCCTGGTTTTCCCCGCCTTTATTTATTCTATTGGCTGGAACAGATTATGCTTAAGTTGTCTCTGTAATCGCTCTTTTTTGCAACATAGAACCGTTATTAAGATACTTTTCCGCAATATTCATAGTTCCGTATATTCGTGAAGGCCAGCCATACGAGTTGCTTCGCATTATCAGAAGTCGAAGTGTCGTGCAAGTGTTTATGGTCGCGGCGTTTCCACATTGTTGAATATATTTATATAAACATTAAATAGTAATATATTAGCGAGGGGATTGCTCACAACATTCTACGCACAGATCGATCTACAACGTCGCGCCGCATAGCTTCAAGTTCTTTCATTGCGTCAAGTCGTCCGTAACCTTTAACGTTTTTCTTAATAACCTGTTTCAATTTGCGATCATTTCCGTTATACTGTGTAGGAAAGCTGTTTGTTTGAAGGTGTTTGCTGCGCCCATCCTTGCTGCACTCGAAACCGGTTCCCTCTCAGAAATCGCGAAGGGCCTGACATTAAGAAATCTCACGTCTAATTAGCACCCCGTTATACGTGTATAGGCCTTGTCTTCGCCACAAGGTACGGGAATATGTGTGCGCGCGCATGTGTGTGTGGGTGTGTGGGTGTGTGTGTATGTTTGTGTGTATTTGTGTGCGAGTGTGTGTGTGTTTCTGTGTGAGTGTGTGTTTGTGTGTGTGTGTGTGTGTGTGTGTTTGTGTGTGTGTTTTGTGTGTGTGTGTGTGTGTGTGTATGTATGTTTGTGTGTGTGTATGTGTGTGTGCGCGTGTGCATGTGTGTCTGTGTGTGTGTGTGTGTGTGTTTTACTCTAAATAAATAAATCTTTAGCTTGGAAGATGCTACGTTTTACCAATGACAATTGGTTTTGGGAATAAAACATTGAGTACTTCTGAATCATTTTTGGTGATAGCAACAAGCGCACTCATTCAATGTTACGTGAATTTATGTTACGTTAGATAAGGTTAGGTAAAAACCTTGCTCAACAATAATCGTGTCTCTGTGGTAAAACTTTATATGTATTTTTTTACAGTTTTGGTTTTAAAAATGGTTTTAATATAAAAACCATGGTTATTCAAGAAAATATGCTTCGTTCATTAGGAATTAGGCTATTCAAATTAGCAAGTAGAAAATAAGTGAAATATAATGGTTTTGCTAACAATGTTATCATGTCTTTGTGATTTTATTTATGGGCTGCGATAACTTGAGGAGAAGTAAAGGGATGGGAAGGGATATTGTAAAACACAGAAGCATAAAGACCTAATGTTATACAATGAAGGTTGTCTCCTGGGATCGGTGTTCTGAGGGAATAAGGCTGGCAGACATACTTTATAGATGGTGGGAGATAAGATGGAATGTAGTTGAATGCGTAGGAAGTGGGAGATGGATTCCTTTTCGGAGAAAGGAAGATGAGTCCTACTTGGTTGTAAATATGGTGGTACCATTTATATGTAAAAGTAATGACTTCTCATTAGTAATTTTTGCTTTTCAGAGTTTTACTTTTTGAATTTGGTGATTGAATTTGAACAGAGCTTTATTTTTTTAATAAACAAATTTCGGTCATTTATTTATTTTTCCTGTGTTTATTAATGAGCCGTATAATTTTAATTAACTCACATATTTATTTTATTCAAAATCGTTTTAATATAAACTCAGTGTTGACAGATTCGAGTTTCTCGGTCTGCTGTGTAACCTTACCTCGGGGTTTCCAGCCTGGTCAGTTTCTACATTGCTAATTGTCCACATCAGCTGTTAAGGGTCAGGTTTTGCACAGTTCAGATGACTTGCGGTTACAGTCAGACGTCAGTTAGTGGACCGGTATTCAAGATCAACAATCACCGAGCCGAAACTTTCCGAAGTTAACCGATCGTGTATGGGCGTAGCCAGATCTCGCGGTGTATGCTCCACTTTTCCTCTACATCTTGTGCGCAGTTAATAGACGTCGAGATTGGATAATTCCAGGCGGTGTCAAGAGCCTGCATCTGCGCAGTTGTTGCTTGAATGCGACCTCAATTTTTGCATTAACTTTCTCAGACGTGTGTGCAAAAAAATAACTGCAAAAAGTAGTCTTGCTGAAATTAAAACCTTAAATCTGACGTTGAAGCTGGTTTCTGTAAATTGTATTTGAACTATTCTTTCTCATGCAATTCTCTTTAACAGCTGGTTTTATAAACATTCTTTGACCTTATATGTGCACTATAAAACATATGAATGGAGGGTGTAACATTCTGATAATTTACTTATCAACGTAGGAAACCACTCGTAAGACTAGTGATGGAAGCTGTTCTCAATGTTATGGCTATCCAGGAGAGTGCTTCCAGTGTGCATTGTGACACAGTTTAACACCGACATTAATAGCTAACATTTCAAAAACTTAGCTCATGGTATACAGGCGGAACGGAAAATAAATTCTCGTTACGTCCGAGGTTACGCTAAGTTAGACAGTAGGACTGTGCCTCATGTAATACATGTCCCCGAAGGTGGTGGATTTAAATTACATAAATATACCAATAAAGCTCAACAATTTTCCCAGCCCTTATAAATCATTCATAAAAACCTTCTTTCATCGTGTTGGCAATTCTTTTATTTTAAACATTTATGTAAGCGAATAATTTCTTTGGCATGGTAACTGGTACCAGACCGATATTGGAATAGATTTGAAAGCCTGGTAGATAACTATTAGTATAGAAGCCTGCCAAGAGTTGATTTTGGTTTGGCAGAACTATTACTGGAGATTTACTTATACAGATTCAGGAATTATCTTTCTAATTAAGGTAAATTGTTTTCTTTAAGTTTTGGTTTTCTTTAAAATTTAATAGTTTTAGAAAAAACACTTTCTTAAATTGATTTATGATTACTATTCATGAAGCTCTCTGAATTTTGTTTGCTTCATTTCAACGTCCACATTTGTATTGACAGTTCTCTTAACTTGTTTTGGACCAGTTTGATATCGATATTTGCTCTGACAGTTCTCTCAATTTGATTTTTCCCATTTTTACATCGATATTTGCACTGATAGATCTCTCAATTTGGTTTGGCCAATTTATATCTCCATGTCTGCACTGATAGTCGTCTCAATTTGGTTTGGATTTTCAACGTTTATTTACACTGATAGTCGTCTCAATTTGCTTTGGATTTTCAACGTCCATATTTGCACTGATAGTTCTCTCAATTTGGTTTGGCCAATTTCTATCTCCATATTTGCACTGATTGTTGTCTCAATTTGGTTTGGATTTTCAACGTCCATATTTGGACTGATAGTTGTCTCAATTTGGGTTGGCCGTTTCAAAGTCCATATTTGCACTGACAGTTCTCTCAATTTGGATTAACCCAGTTTGACATCGATATTTCCACTGACAGTTCTCAATTTGGTTTAGCCCAGTGTAACATCAATATTTGCACCGATAGCCTCTCAATTTAGTTTTGTCAATTTCTATCTCCACATTTTCACTGATAGTCGTCTCAGGGTGAAAGTTGTTTGGTTTGACTATTTGACGTCCATATTTACACGGATAGTTGTCTCAATTTGTTTTGGCCATTTCATGTACATATTTTCACTGATAGTTGTCTCAATTTGGTATTTCAACAACCATATTTCCACTGATAGTCGTCTCAATTTGTTTTGGCCATTTCATGTACATATTTTCACTGATAGTTGTCTCAATTTGGTATTTCAACAACCATATTTCCACTGATAGTTGTCTCAATTTGGTATTTCAACAACCATATTTCCACTGATAGTCGTCTCAATTTGGTTTTGCCATTTCATGTACATATTTGCACTGATAGTTGTCTAAATTTGGTTTTGCCATTCCACGTACATATTTACACTGATAGTCGTCTCGATTTGGTTTTTTCATTTCAACGTCCATATTTGCACTGATAGTCGTCTTAATCTGGTTTCCCATTTCAACGTCCATATTTGCACTGATAGTCGTCTTAATCTGGTTTCCCATTTCAACGTCCATATTTGCACTGATAGTAGGTATGGTGTGCACCAGAAAGCGGCAATATTTCTTGGAAGTATAGGATCCTGACTCATCAACTTTACCGTCTACAACCCTAATACTTTCCAAAAACAGAATTCCTTGTAGGTCAACTCGAAAATTTTATATTAACAAGGAAGAAATAAAACATCTATAGGTTTTGATTCATTAAGTATCACAGTGGAATACAGGAAAACGACAGACACTACAGTTAAACCAGCCAGAAAGGTAACAACAAATAATCGTCTTAAAACGCTATTATCACAACAATAAACAGAATGAAGTAATACAAGTGACATAAGGGAAAACAAACTCACTATAACAATGTATGTAGTCGACTTTAGATTTATTCTGATTCTAAAGAGCTCAAAAAGATTGGAATCTGTGACTTTGTCGACATCGACGACTTGAAACTGTCGAAGAGATTCTTAAGTATTCTCTGACGAAGCAGAAGCAACAAGTTTCTGTCTTGTTGACCAGTGACTTCTTAGCAAAACGTTGGGAGACGGAATTAGTAACCTCCAAGGAAGGAAGGATGTCTTCTTTACATTGCTCTGCATCAGTTGCATTTTTGTGTGGCCTTTCATTTCTCACAGAAACATTTAGCAAGGATAAACTCTTTGTTATGGTTGCTATCACGTTGTCCTTGAATATGTGAATATTTTACGATAATATAGTAAATGCTGCTGTAGAAAAAACTTTTATTAAATTTTCATAAAAAACTAGAGAAAGCCGAAATAATTTGATCGGCAAAGAGCGAGGGAGAGAGTGAATAGCCAAAAGGTAATTTTATTGTAGGCGTTGGAGGTTATTCCAGTGCAACTTTCACTGAAGCAACACGCTTGATACATTTGCCGCACTTTATACGGCGTACTTACACACTGAAGCGCCAGATAAAGCCTTCGTGCTATTGTTCGAGCCAGTTCTACCAGGGGTTTTATGGTTCTCTAATGCACGGTCTGTAACACCAGTTAACCACATGCACTCTTGCATTCATTCATAATCCAGGGATTAAGGGGCAAATTTTACTAGAGTTATTGGGTGTTAACTTATATCCAGCTAAAATGTTTTAAGTTTTAATGCCTGTTGGAAGTAACAATTAATACATTCATATTTGGGTTTATTTAACTTTTGCTACTAATTTTATTGATATTTCAATATAAAATGTAGTTAAATAAAAAGTAAAATGACTTCCGAAAACATTTTTATCTTCCTCTGTTTCAAATCCAGCCTTATTTAAAACTTCAATTAAATAATAATTAACTATGTGAATACGTCAGGTCTTACTTGCTGACGCGTTTCGAAACAAACGCTTTATGCTTCATATTATTCGTTTACTGGTGACGTCCCCGCTAGGTGAATAGGTTGTCTGTGTAAGATTTATGAGTGTATAGGGGTTGGGTTAAGTTAGTTGTGTGCTATTTATTGAAAAACATGTATTGAAGGGTGTTGGCTTCAAAATGTGTGAGATCATTTGATGTTTTCTTTATCTGTTGCGGAGAGTTTGTATAGGCCTAATTCGTATTTTTCTAAATCTATTAGTTTTTTACTTTGTTTCAATGTGTGGAGAATGTTTAAATTAGTATGTATGTCCGTGTGTTTGTATTGCGTGTTTTTACTTGTATACTTGTTTTAAACTTTTATATTTGTTAGTTTTTAATAAATAATTTAAAAAAATATAAATAAAGTAACATAACCTATGCGTTAAAACAGCTGTTCTACCACGTAACCTATAACATAAAATCAGCTGCTTTATGAAAACATATGTTATCACTTATATTAAGCCAAACGGGATGAAATAACTATATTGCATACCTTGGACTTATGTTGAACATTTTTCTCTCCCATATAAAACTAAAATTAATTCATTATTAAATTTAATTAATGAATTAATATTTAAATCAACTGTATTAACATTAAGTGTCTTCCATTACATGTTTAAAAAAATGTTATTGAACCTGAGTGGATGAATAAAAAGTATTTTATTTACGATTGAGAATTTCAACAAGATATATATATATATATATATATATATATATATATATATATATATATATATATATATATTGAATGATCTAAAAAATAAATTAATAATTAAGGAAAGGTTGACATTTTTGTATGAACAACATGTTTATACATTTAGTATTAAAAGCTTAGTATGCTAAAGTCGCGCCAGAGTGCAAAAGCTAACGGTGTCCTGGATGGTATTCCATTCGCGCGGCGGTTTCCTCCAAGTCTCAAACAAAAGGTGAAAGTTCCAGAAGCGTTCTAGTTCGGGCGATCTCGTTATTAATGCTGTATTAAAGGTGCTCGACTAATTTTAGCCATTGTTAATTGTAGGGCAACCCGAGGCACGCCCTGCCAGCTTACAGGCAAGCAAGGGCGTTTGCCCCGCGCGGGCCAGGTCATATTATGCAATCATTCATTATTAAATTACATACAGTGAGGCTGGCGTCATGTCTGCCTACGAGGACGGGAACACTGTAATAATTTAATAATTTTTAAAAGGCATAATATTAACGGAAACGAGTTTTTAAGAAGAAATTAAAATAAACTACAACTTGAAACAACTGTGGTCTAATTTTAAAAAAATTTAAATTAATAAAATCTCTTAACCACAAAAGCTTTTATTTAAATCTAATGTACATTTAGATTACAAAGCAATCATCTTCAGATGAAATTATTACAAGTATAGCTCTTTGACAGTTATTACAATTTAAAATCCATGGTAGGGCGGTAAATTATAAATAAACCGATATTATGGCATTGCCATCTAGTCCTCATGTGTGCATCAAATATTGAGTAAGTAGCTCACCGGGAAGTTAGTTTAAATTGTGTTGCAAAATTTGTACCGGACAAGCGGACAATAAGGCGAATTAGGAAATGCGAGTTAGAAAATCGGTATTTATTCAAAAGACTATGAGGACAGTACAGGCAATAATTTACTTATATGTTCACTACAGACTCAAATATACAAAATACGGCGCTGTGTAGGCAACCTAAAGGCAATAGTAAACCAGAAGTCGGTAATTGAATCCTGTTAAAATATATAATGTTTCTTGTGACTTAATTTTTAATAGTTGTGTTTGATTTTTATTAGTTGCTATTTCATAATTGTTATTATTTTTTTTACTTCTTTTGCCATATATATTTACCTTTGTTTGGAATGAATAGAAAGTACGTTTAAATACGTTGTTCAAAAATGAAAACCAATGTCGACTTTATTTGTGTTATAGAAATTTACCCAATCTAAATTAAAACTATAGTCGAATTAAAATTAGAAAAGTATTTTGAAGTGACAAAATAGGGGAACGATTGACAACAGAGTTGCTTGTTTCACATGTGTTACAACAGAAGAAGGCTGAAGAGGTAAGCGAGCAACTCCAGAATGGTGAATATATTGAAAGCAAACAACAATCAGTTTCCTTCCGATTTGCGAAATCGGTATCGAACAGCCAATCCTTGAAACCTTAACCAGTTATGAAACTTTTGGAATAGAGTTGTAATTTAATACAATGTTAGGGATCACACCATGGGTATATATATATATACAAAAGAAGTTAGGCCTGCATAAAGAGAAGTTGCATGTATAAAAAAAACACTTGGAAAACGTCTAACAAAATTAATCGATAAACAAATTATCCGACATTGATAAATCATTTAAAGCATAGGAAAAATCATAAAATTTGTTTTACAACTAAATCTGCAACCTCTTTGACCTAAAACAAATAATTTTAATTATACAACAGTTATAATTACATGTACTGGTGATTTTATAGGCAATCACATTAGTTTATTGTGTTAACAACAATAATATGATTGGTGATTAGAAATAACCCAGATCTACACATGGCGTCCCTCAAGGCTCCGTTCCTGGTCCATTGTTGTCCGACATCAGATGGCCCTCGTAGTTAATGATATCTGCTGAATACGTCCTTAGGTCGGTAATGAGCTCAGTTTCAGGGTCTCAAAATAGATTAAAGAGCAAGCAATTAAGAAATATTAGAAGTGCAGAGAAAAAATGTAAGTCTATGACAGCCGTTGATTGAAAGATAACACTTTAACGAGAATACTGCACTTCTCATGGCGCGCCTGTACGGCCATAGAGTCCAAACTCTCTAAAGCGTCTTCATAGATGCATATGTGTGTGATAGCCTATATACATCTTAGCTTAAATTAATTTCCATATTATTTCATACATCAGCAGATTTTATAGGTTATGTTGTAGAACAGCTGTTTTAACATCTAGGTTACGCTATTTTATTTATTGTATATCATTGAGTTAAAGAGTTCTTCAATATATTGATAAGTTAATAAATATATTTATGTTTGTATATTGAATTATATAATAATTAATTTATATTTCAATAAATCTTACTCTAATTAATTCAATATAGTGATAACGAGTAACAAATTTTATTTCAATTTTTGAAATAAGAACCTCATTAGGCGTTTCTAACACGTTTTAAGAACCGACTTGTTAAATAAAATGTGTTTTATTGTATGTTTTTCAACATCTAAAGATTTTCTGTCAGGTATAATCTTTAATTAATAATTCTAGATTCTATTAAAACTTCTATAAACTATATTAATTTAACGAAATATATATTTCTGTCAGTCAGTCTTACTGACCGCTACATTGTAATATTTTCCTAAAGAAATGTTGACGCTACTACCAAACGTAACCTAGAATTATACTCGTTTTGTCTTCATACGCGGAGAGAATACATTTAAAGGATTAATATTTCTAAAACCTTCATCTTCTTCGGGAATCGAATCTGGCGTATCATTACCATCTGAACGTCGCTGTAATTATTCAGTATTTCATTTAAGAGCTGATAATATCAACAATTCTTAGGTTATGTAATAGTGTGTATATATATATATATATATATATATATATATATATATATATATATATATATATATATATATATATATATAACGTATAGAATTTCACTTGTTAAATTTGCGGAATAAAAAGCAACATGTGTTAACGCAACTGCAGGCACCTGTAATTCAATGTTTTCGGAGTTGACATTGTTAGTGAGTTCGGGGAATTGTTACATGAGTCGCGTGAGGACGCTCACTGTCGCGTGACAGCGCTGATGTCCGCCCTGCCTAATTGCGTAATGGTCCGCCATCCTGGATTAACTCTATGCTCTCATGTTAATTTGTCTTTCCGGACGATTGAAAAGATAACGAGTGGCTGCATGAATAAAGTCCGTAGTGGATGGGTTTTTATTTACATTTACTCCAACTTCTAATCATCACATTTAGTTTAATAAGCTGTTGTAAACTACTACCTGTTGCACTCAAGTGAAAGTGTTGTAATTTCGATGGAGCGGCTCGATACTATCATTAAAATATTTAACGGGCAATATAGACGCTTTAATGCCGAAACTATTGATTCGACAACTTTATAAAACTCGAGATTTTCGCTTATTTTAAAGATAAACATGTCATTTGGCTAATTGTTGAACAAAAGTAGAATATGGATCAGCTACTTTAATTTGTAAGTGTGTAAATTCCTCTCTGTGTGGGATTTGCCTCTTATATATAATTTGGTTTATTTTACGGTACTTACGTATTATATAGAGGCAACTATTACTTTGCTGTTACATTATGAATCGGATGTGGGGAAGCGCTAAATAGAGGAACAAGAGGCATCGAGGTACCACCGGAATATATATATATATATGGCGATTGAGAGTGACCGCGACTGGCGGCGATGCATTCAACTCAATTCTCGTTCACACCGCTTCTTTTTGGGAGACAGAAAACAAGAAACAATCATCATAATAATGTTCACAGTAAGTCAAATAAAGTCTGTCCTATATACATATCTAGTGCTCTTACGTTCCCTGCAAAATAACCTCCCTGCAAAATAGTGACCTCCATTTAATACGTAAGGACCTATTTTACTTCCCTATCAGAGTTCCGAGAGGGTAGACTATTAGAGGGAAACAGTGTTGTCAGATTGTGCGTTGACCGTGCATTGATAGACTGGTCATACCTTCTGTGTTTTAACAATGGCAACATTGATATGCATTCACTGATAAAGTCAGCATCGAATCGACTTTTATATGACAAACTAGCTAAAATTTTCTGCTCAGTTCGGAAGTAAAAAGAACGGTCTATAGTAAGGAGCATGAGTGTAGAACAAAACCCTACAGTAGATCCGGCAACACAGGAACACAGATGACATTGGGAAAATTGAACGGAGTAAAAGGACAGCTTTCAAGCATTCTGTTCCAAACAGCTGATTTAACTGTCGAACCTTGAAGCCTATTTGATAGTTTATAGCTAAGTTTTATTTGCCGTCATTATGCTAATGAGGCGATACGTCGATATAAGTGCGACTCCTGTGTCAAGTTAACTTCAGTTCAGACCTTGAACATTGGCAGTTAGGTTAAGCGTGGATAATTGTAACGAGTGGTTAGATTTAAAGAACAGAAACACTTTGAGAAATATTGGGGAATCTTTGTACATGTGCCTTAACTGACTGGTTAGTTAGTGTCCTTAGTTCTTATATATTATTAAAGTTCTTCCCGTTTTAGGCTTGTGATTTATTGTCGAATGTTGAGTTAAATGTTGTTTAGATTTTATAGTAAAAATGAAGAAATTTGTTTAGGTTTGCACAGATTTTCTAATCAATTGGTTTAATTACAACATGGCAAAAAGTATATAAGATGTAGAACGATTAAGCTAATTGAGTTCTGTGTTTTCAATTATTTCTAATAATTCTCACTCTCCTTGAATATATATATATATATATCCTTTTCAAATTTTATATCGTTAATAAAATAATTTTTACTTCATCTACTCAAGTACAAATACATTTTTAAAACCTAGAATTTTGTCAAATATTAATTCATTGAATAAATTTCATTTATTAAGTTTAAATTTACATGGTAGAAAACATTTTACAAAAAGGCCAACTAAGCAATATTGCTGTTTCGTTCCATTTGGAATAAAATAAGTGATAACATATGATTCATAACGCAGGTGTTTAACCTGCATGCCATATGTGGTGGCACAGCTGTTTTAACGTTCAAGTTTATTTATATTAATTTTAATTATTTAATAAAAAGTAACTAGCATAAAATTTTTCTTTGTTGGTCTAAGTAAAAATTTACTTTCAAATATTTTGGTTTTTTAATTCATAAAATGCAAAATGTACTCATGTGAAGGATTTTGCAATTTGTAAGGGAACATGCTATGTCTGTACTTCTGAAACAAAAATATCATGTAACCGGCGCAGCGAGAGGGCTTTTTGGGAGTTAACCTCCTCCTAGAAGGATTATAAATTTTGTAACCTTTCATCTGCCAAAATTACTTTAAATTTGTAGGTTTCGTAAAAACTTTCTTATTAATTTCAAACCCAATTATACGGAAATTTAAATATATACATGAAGAGGTTTTTGTACAAAACGATTAGATAGTAATCTGAGAGCCTTTAATACGAATGACGTCAAATGCTATTTGCTTTTCAAAATTTGGTAATTATTAAGATCAGCGACTACTGCTCTCATAGGCGAAATTTTGTTTTCATCGTCAATTTGACCATGCTGAACACGAATCTGAAGTTGTTTTTTACGGCAAACATAAATTAACATAACATAACCTAATCTAGGTTCTTACCTCCTTGATCGTCACGGTTTTACCGCACTTCAAACAGTTCGTCTTTGTCGGGAGCATGTTGTGTGAACATAAGGCCTCAAAAACCCCCTTCTCATCGAACAAACAAACTTCGGAAAATAATGTATGTCAAGATCCATTACAGTCCTTCGTCTCCCACACAAACATACAAAATACGTGCTCTTTCGGTTAAAAAGCGGCATTTGTCCGCCAATCGGAAAACATCTTGCCGGTCACGTGACTTCTGGTTTGCAGCTATGATTCGCAACGTTTTGACCAGAATAAAATATTTCTCGTGATCAGAGCGTATGTAAGCACCTAGGTCAGTTTAGGTTAGTTTAGTTTATGTTAACTACTTCAAATTCGTGTTCAGCATGGTCAAATTGACCAGGAAAAAATTCCCCGATTAGAGCGGTAGTCCTTGATCTTAATAATTATCCAAAATTTTCCCCTGCGTGCTTCAGGTTATGTTGCTGCTTCTTCAAATAAAGAAGTCCTTATTTATCTGCATATTAATAAATTCCCCACCATACGCTTCTTCTAGATTTTCACAGGTATATTGTTTATCAATAAGGAGAACTGCGGATATCTATTCCTCGTTTCCCTTGAAGCTTGGACGGCTACCAGCACACTGAGCTACTAAACCACCCCAGCTTCAGTTTGTACAGGCCTTCCTAAATCTAAATTGTAATCCGTTGAAAGCAACAATCTCATCGTACAAGTAATTAGCAGTTTGAAACTGTCTCAGAAACAAATAGCATATGAATTATATGTTTAGGCTGACAGTAAGACTAGAATAGAGTCTTACGTATCCGATAAGCTCTTATATAAGACTGTCATTAGACGCCAGACAAGCCATTAACTGCCGTTTAACATGTCAACCCGTTGGTCGACTTAATTACCCGGCTGGCAAAAAAACTCGCTAAATTGACGCGTGACGAATAAACGTTTGCAAGAAATTGTTAAATTTAACTGGTCAAGTTCTGACAGTTGGGACGAGTGACAACTGTTTTTATTTACTCCATTGTTACGGAAAATGAAATATTACTAAATGTTTCTAGTAAGATTTTACGGTGGGGAATTTGTTTTTAGAAAATGAAAACTAGATACATTTTAAAGACGAATATACAGTTAAGTGAAAATAATGTCTGGATAAATAATAAGCCGTTTGAATATCAAGTCAAACGTTTATTTATTTAGAGCAACGTTTCGGCAGCTAATTTGTTGCCCTTAGCAACACTGAAAACCATAAAAATAATAATTAGGAGGATAAACGCTCTTCCTCTCGTGTTGTCTTAGAACATAGTAAAAGGTTTGGGCATAAATTTGATTCTGAAAATTTTATTATATTGGATAATGAGTCCAACTGGAGGAAGATTACTTATTCTCAAGTTGTCCATATTAATTTGCAAACAAATTATATGAGTATTAAAAACGATTTTGATAATTTATGTAGTATGTATAAGCCATTGTTATATAAATTTAAAACATCCAGAATTAGTGAATGTGCGTTTGTAAGGTTGTACCTTTTGTTGTTTTATGTAGGATTTATTTTTTTAATGTTTTTATGTGTATTTATTGTTCTCCTCTCGGTTGTGTTACTGTTTGTAATTTTAATTATATTTTAGATGAATTTATGACTCTCACCATGTTTGTAGGTTATTTTATTAACTTTTTACTAAAATTACATTGAGTTTTTTAGAGTTTTAAATTTAATTGTGAGTGCACTTATATTTTAAATGCCTATTTAAAATGCAAATCATGCATTAATCTGAAAATTGTTTTCAGATTGATAAAGACAACAATTTAGTTGCCGAAACGTTTCACTAAATAAGTAAACTTTTGACTCGATATTACACCGGCTTATCATTTATTCAAATAACCTCGAGTGTTAAACATCAATAAAATTAATTTAATAAAATCAAGTTAATAAAGAAATCTTTAGAAGTTTTAGAGAACTTTTAACTGAAAAACCAAAATAGGAAAGTAAAATGTACATTTTATAGTATTTGTATACACCTGCGCTGTACCAAGGCATTATATTTGCTTTTCTTCCTCCTCCATTTACTTATAAAATTTCTAATTGCATTTCGCTCAGATAACTACAAAGAAAGGCCGCTGAGCACCTTACTGCGATTAATTTCAGTAAGTCTCAGAGAAACGGAACCGGTGCTTGAATGCTGTAAGTGCTGTTCGGTTCAGAGGCTTAGTGAAAAATCTTTTTCGGAAAATGTGAGGGAGGTGCTAATAGTTAGGAGGGGTGATGTCTTCAAAATTCAAGATAAAACATATTTAAAAAGGTTTCATTAGAAAAACCGCTAACCCGCTAATAGAAGCTTTTTACGTTACTTACATACTCAAAGTGTTCGGGCTATTTTAAAAATCATTTGAAATTTAGTCAAGTTTCAATATTTTGATGGGTTCAAAATAAACTACGTGAGTTTTATAGACTTTTTATTAAAAGAATTTTGATTTCCTGATAAAACATTATCTCTTATGTAAGTGAAGTAACATTTTTTTAAATGTACCAACATTTGTTTATAAGTCAAGCCGTAGGCTTTTTCAACATTCCACATAAAAAACATTCACATAATTCCATTACGAATATTTTTTACTAGAATCTAAAGAGTTAGAGTCGGGAATAAAAAGATCAGGTATAGGTAACTGTAAGGTACTAGCAGAGTACCCATCTTTCGTACGGGGTTGACGTATATTTGTTTTGATTTAATTTTCTCCCAATTAATATATCATACTATAGTCTATGAACTTTACCGATTATTGTCTTGAAAAATCAAGAGAAGGAAAAGCTTCTGCTTGTAACACCACAATTGTAAAGTATAACTAACCTTGAAAGATGAATAACAACAAACATTTACTATCGCCTGTTTAATTGTGTCTAAAAGTTACTTTTACAGGTGATTACAAACACATTTACTATCAGCTGATTAAGCCAAGTATATAATGGAGTATAGATAATTGAGTGTTAAAGGAGATTTAAATACCAGTGGGGGGGGTACCCCAATGGAATTTCTAAATAAAAATAGGCCTATGTGTTAACCAGGGACCCTAAGAATGTCCATGTAAAATTTCATCTCAATGGGTCCAGTAGGTTTTACGTGATTAAGGAACAAAAAAACACACACACACACACACACACACACACACACACACACACACACACACACACAGCTATAGACAGACACCATTGTATTTTTATATAATAGTATAGATAAGGTAAAAATGGTGTGCCTCGTCTTACCTGTGATATGTTCATGATGAGCGCGATTGTCCTGCAGGTAGTGCTGCATCCGCCCTTCATGCTGATAGTAGTGGTGGTGGTGCAAAATACACTCGATATCCGAACAGTTCAACATTGTTAAATAAATTAAACAAATTTACACAAATAAATAATAAATAAATACGGTCGATATTATTTACATCTATTTAAAATTTAGGTCTCCCAACCTATTGACGCTGTAGATAATAGAAGGGCCTGAGTGTTTTGTATGGAAGACTAGCTCCATATGTTTCGAAATGTGCGGGGCTCAAGCGGCAGAAGTTTTAATTTGTAATTATATGGGCAATAAAAAGCATCTGCCTCTCTGTCTTCGCTGACGCTTCTGCCTGAAAATAAGAAAATATTCGTTAATTGCTGGAATGTTTTAATAATAGGCTACATAAACAAAATTGTTAGTTACTTAATTAATATCTAGATGTCGTGCTAGTGGTAAAGGTTTTTATTGGAGGATAATGTCAAGTCAATTTTATATTATGAAAGTTTTCGATATTGCACGCTTCAGTAGAATATTGTTCAATACTTTTCAAAATCCTCATAACGAATTTAATTGTTTATCAATGCAAACTTAGAAAAAGAATAGTCTTATTAGTATTTTAAAAGACGAATCGCAAAAGCAGATACTCGCGAAGAAACCCGAGATAAAAATCCTGGCCAGGACTTTGCGCGGGACGGAACGTTATTAAGGCTTTCAGCCAGCGTTGTATCAGGAGATGCATTGTGGTGAGAGGTTGACGTGGTCACATACTCTGCATGCACGCCACTACATCCATTAATGTCTAACCTCTACACTGATAGGGATGTTGACACAAGAGGATAAGTAGGAGAGGTTGACGTGGTCACATACTCTGCATGCACGCCACTGCATCCATTAATGTCTAACCTCTACACTGAAAGGGATGTTGACACAGGAGGATAAGTAGGAGAGGTTGACGTGGTCACATACTCTGCATGCACGCCACTGCATCCATTAATGTCTAACCTCTACACTGATAGGGATGTTGACACAGGAGGATAAGTAGGAGAGGTTGACGTGGTCACATACTCTGCATGCACGCCACTGCATCCATTAATGTCTAACATCTACACTGAGAGGGATGTTGACACAGGAGGATAAGTAGGAGAGGTTGACGTGGTCACATACTCTGCATGCACGCCACTGCATCCATTAATGTCTAACCTCTACACTGATAGGGATGTTGACACAGGAGGATAAGTAGGAGAGGTTGACGTGGTCACATACTCTGCATGCACGCCACTGCATCCATTAATGTCTAACCTCTACACTGAGAGGGATGTTGACACAGGAGGATAAGTAGGAGAGTTTGACGTGGTCACATACTCTGCATGCACGCCACTGCATCCATTAATGTCTAACCTCTACACTGAGAGGGATGTTGACACAGGAGGATAAGTAGGAGAGGTTGACGTGGTCACATACTCTGCATGCACGACACTGCATCCATTAATGTCTAACCTCTACAATGATAGGGATGTTGACACAGGAGGATAAGTAGGAGAGGTTGACGTGGTCACATACTCTGCATGCACGCCACTGCATCCATTAATGTCTAACCTCTACAATGATAGGGATGTTGACACAGGAGGATAAGTAGGAGAGGTTGACGTGGTCACATACTCTGCATGCACGCCACTGCATCCATTAATGTCTAACCTCTACACTGATAGGGATGTTGACACAGGAGGATAAGTAGGAGAGGTTGACGTGGTCACATACTCTGCATGCACGCCACTGCATCCATTAATGTCTAACCTCTACACTGATAGGGATGTTGACACAGGAGAATAAGTAGGAGAGGTTGACGTGGTCACATACTCTGCATGCACGCCACTGCATCCATTAATGTCTAACCTCTACACTGATAGGGATGTTGAAACAGGAGGATAAGTAGGAGAGGTTGACATGGTCACATACTCTGCATGCACGCCACTGCATCCATTAATGTCTAACCTCTACACTGATAGGGATGTTGACACAGGAGGATAAGTAGGAGAGGTTGACGTGGCCACATACTCTGCATGCACGCCACTGCATCCATTAATGTCTAACCTCTACACTGATAGGGATGTTGACACAGGAGGATAAGTAGGAGAGGTTGACGTGGTCACATACTCTGCATGCACGCCACTGCATCCATTAATGTCTAACCTCTACAATGATAGGGATGTTGACACAGGAGGATAAGTAGGAGAGGTTGACGTGGTCACATACTCTGCATGCACGCCACTGCATCCATTACTGTCTAACCTCTACACTGATAGGGATGTTGACACAGGAGGATAAGTAGGAGAGGTTGACGTGGTCACATACTCTGCATGCACGCCGCTGCATCCATTACTGTCTAACCTCTACACTGATAGGGATGTTGACACAGGAGGATAAGTAGGAGAGGTTGACGTGGTCACATACTCTGCATGCACGCCGCTGCATCCATTAATGTCTAACCTCTACACTGATAGGGATGTTGACACAGGAGGATAAGTAGGAGAGGTTGACGTGGTCACATACTCTGCATGCACGCCACTGCATCCATTAATGTCTAACCTCTACACTGATAGGGATGTTGACACAGGAGGATAAGTAGGATTAACGTAGAGCCATGGAATTCCCAAAACAAAGAGTTAATGCCCTGAGTGTTCCTCGAACAGACGGAAGGAAACTGTTGATGTCCACTCGTGGAGTTAGCAAAGGCTAAAAAACAGTGAGGGCGCCGTGGTACTGCTCCGATGTACAGTTACCCTAAGAAAATTATTAATTGTAGTGAAGTGCATATTTACTTGAAACAACTTACCCTCTCCCTCAAAATCAGGCAGTACAAATCACAAGTGATATAGGTTCTGTTATATACAGTGCAAGCATGGACAGTGGGCGAAAATAATTTAAAAAAATTGATTCTAATGCTCTGGGGAGCGCCGACAGAAGTGAAAACTTTTATAACAACGCCTACAGAAATTTTAAATTGAGGAATACATTTAATCTTACAAATTGAGAAATTACCTAAGCATGTGTCAAAATATAAGAAACAATAATTCAGAATTTTTACATTCAACACAAAAATTTGAACTACAAATAACAAATTAGAGCTAATAGTATTGCAAAATTAATAATAAAATTATAATAATAATAAAATTAATATAATAAATATGAATTTATACAGGTTTCATTCAATATTTATATCTTTATTTGGGGAATGTAAATTAAAAATACTCTGGGGGACTAATATTTACTAGTAAAATAATGTAGTTAATAAAAAACATTTATTAGATTTTTACTGAATACATAATTTTTTTTTAACAAATTCATTTGAAATCAGTACTTTAAAAATAATCCGACGCCCCTAAAAATGTTTTCATTTCAAATATTGGATTAAAATTATATATATTAATTAAAGTTATTTTTAATTATTTGTATTGAGATTTATCAACATTAAAAAAATTATATATTTATCACCCTATCAAAATTATTTAATAATAACCTTTTTTCCTTAACTACAATCAATAAATAACGTAACATAATCTACGTGTAAAACAGCTGTTCTACAACATAACCTATAACATAAAATCAGCTGTTGCATGATATCATATTTTATCACTTTGAGGTGATTCAAAGCGTATCCAGATGGAAATTATACTGTCGCGTAGTTGTGTTTTGTCCATCCAAGAGAGAGAGAATTTTTTATTTGGTAAAGTCGTGGCTTTGAAATGTAGGGTTATGTGTGTATATAAAGCGAGCATTTTGAATCGACCATGTGACCAACGAAGACGTATTGTTACGGTTAGATAAGAAGAAAGATATATATATAATCTGATACATATTCCTTCACGGATGGAAAAATATAATGAATAGTTACTATCTGGAGTACATCCGTTCATTCTGCAATCCATAAATTCGCAGTTCCGACGTCCTCGCTCGTCTACTGTTCTTGGGTTCACCTCGTCAATGCTGGATGAGATTCTAGCGTAACGTCGGAACTGCGAATTTACGGATTGCAGATTGAACGGATGTACTCCAGATAGTAACTATTCATCATATATATATATATATATATATATATATATATATGTATATATATATATATATATATATATATATATATATATATATATATATATATATAGAGAGAGAGAGAGAGAGAGAGAGAGAGAGAGAGAGAAAGATAGAAATGACTAATAAAAGAATGAAGTTTAAACACATAAATCATCTATGTGTATATACATTATGCTTGATCAACTATTCATATCTGCCACAAATAAAATCAAAATATGTCAAAATCCCGGAAGAAGTTCCCAACGGGCATTGTCCACGAGGGGTGTAAAATTAGGCAGACAGCCTACTAAGAGTTATAGAGAACCTAAGGGAAGACGCTGAACCAACGAATGCCGGAACCTTTACTATATTCGTGATTATTACGTAATAGCAATTAATATATTATTTATTGCAAATTAATGTTTACATAACGATGGAGAAAGTAGACAAAATTCTTGCCGATTTTATAATTATAGGTTCCATGATTTTAAATGTGTCGACATATGTTAATGTTATATTTATGGCAGTTTGTTATGAAATTATTGTTTACGTGATGGGCTCGTCGTTAGTTATGTTGACATACTGCTAGCCCAGACCGGCTTCAACGGGACAGTATTAGAAGCTACTTCAGTAGAGTTTTTCAATTATTTCTATTACTTCACACTTTCCTCATATATATATATCTTTTTGTTAAATCTTCAATCGTTAATAAAATACTTTTTATCCACTCACTCTAGTTCAAATTCATTTTTTTAAAACCTGTCGTGGATGACAATTGATATTAATAGTTTTATCAAATATTAATTCATTAATTAAATTTAATGAATTAATTTTAGTTTTATATGGAAGGAAAGTGTTTAAAAAAAGGGGCAATGTATGCAATATGCACTCATTTAATTGGCTTAAAATAAAGTGATAACATATGATTTTATAAAACAGCTGATCTTACATTATAGGTTATGTGGTAGAACAGTTGTTTAAACGCATAGGTTATGTTACTTTATTTATATTAATATAAACGCGCGAAGAATGCAGCCTAATATGAGTCTAGGCAAGGATCGTCCTGGCTCTGCAGAAACCCCTTCTTATATCCAGCCCTTATACCAAACGCCCTCTTCCCATATTCCTCCCCTCTGGTGGTGTTGCGGCAGAAAGACGCTGCATAACCTCCGAGGTCTCCAAATCCGCTTCTTTTACGACAAACACTACGTTCATTCTTTAGATAGATTGCAAACATTGTCTGTCTGGATCCTGGTTAACGGATACTGTTAAAGAGGCTCCCATTATCAGCCTCAGCAGTTCAAGGTCATGGAAAGGTTAGCAATACTTATAACTGTTATTTATGTGGCTGAAAATATAAGTGTACATCAAGCACTCCACATGTTTAACCTATTATATTGTATGACGATTATACTTTAAAATGTGACTAAATAATCACAAACACTCATTCCTAAATTATAATTTTAATTCATATTTTCAGTATTAATTTATTGTATTTATTTAATTTATTTATAACTGCAAATTTTTATAATAACTTGGTTAAACTGTGGTGTAATTGTTAATTATAAATAAATAATTTATTTATTATTAAGTAACGAAAACTTTTTTTTATGTCCTGATGTATATTTCTATTTTAAAGCAATCATCTTTAGAGGAAACTACTAAAAGACTAACAGGTCATAAATAAAAGGAATTTGTGGTTCAAGAGATTTCATTTCTTAATAAATATAAATGTTTCTGTTATATTTCAAAATAAATATTACTCAGTTCAAGGTCGTGTGTAGAATCAATCACATGAATGTTTCTAGGTTAGGTTAGGACATGAACTTCTTCTTTGTAACCTAACTTATTTTAGCCCAACCTATCCATATAAACGTTATTGAGGATGCCCGGCCTTTCTTGTCGTTTGATGACTATCATCCAGCAAAACTGTTATCGCTTAAGGGCAGAATTTATTGTTAATATAAGTACGATTAAGGAAGAGACCGAAAACGAAAAGGCATCAACTCACAGGTCTTGTCTATGTTATAGGTTTGTAATATAAAACTACTCACAGGGGGTTTGATGTTATAGGTTATGTGGTAAAACAGCTGTTTTAATGTTTAGAATATATTACTTTATTTATATTAATTGTAATTATTTAATAAAAAGTAACTAAAATAAAATTTTTCGTTGTTGACCTGAGTAGCAGTTGATTTTAAACATTTTGTATTATATTACTTGTTAAATGTTACCACTAGGGTTAGATTGACGTTCAGTTCTGATTTATTGGCGAGGAGGTTGGCAAATTTGAGCAGCGACGGCCAGAAGGCAGTTGGCGTGTTTTCGCAACACTTTATGCCTCAACATGCAAACAACAGTAAATGAGGAAGCGATATGACTTACTAACGAAATGCTGTTCCTAGAAGTTAGAATACAAATATAAGCACTTTCCTTTTTATTTTGCAAAGCGAGCAATGCCATTAGCCGAACGATAAGAGACCGACGGTGACACGATGCCCAAGTGCTTGCATAACCTCGGCCACTACGGTAGGTAATTACAAGCAAACGTAGTGTTTTTAAAAACAATAATCAGTGTCTTCTTCTGAACAAAATATATAACCTCTGACTCGGGTTTTCTGATATTTAAGAAGCTTAGTCGGTTATGTTAGTTTATATAGTGTGGGAGCGTCTTCATTTTGTAATTCCGTAATTAGGTAGAACCGCGCATTGGCAAAGGTTTGACTGTGTGAAGTCGTCTTTGCCTAACCGGTTCTTCTTCTTTCAAGGTGGTCGTAATTAGAGAAGTCTTCTTCTTTTGGAACATTTGTTGGCCCTTTATTTAACTCTGGGTAAATCTATGCCAATAAGATTTTACAATCTTATGATTCTCCCAGAAAATCGTTTATAATTGTAAATATTCCTAGAAATATTTGACTTGAGGAAAAGCTTCAACTATTTTGTTGGGATCCACAACTTTATGGACAAAAGTTACTTTAAGTATAAACAGAATAAAGCATTTACGGGCAACATGGTCACAGTGCTCGCTCGGAAGATTCAAGAGAGCATCTCATTGCGTTTGTTATAAATAGTAACTATAATTAAAATAATTTCCAATAATCATACACAGTTTTATCCATCTTGATTCGTGTCTTCTCTAAAGATTCGTGGTGTTCTGTGAGTAGAGAATTTGCTTGTGATTAAGCCCGTGTTACTCTTATCGTCTAAGAGAGATAAAAAAAGATCTCTGAATGTAGATAGAGTTAAACGGAGGGACTTGAAAACATACTGGTACGGGATATTTGCGTAGATTTTATGATCTCTTCACATGTACCTAGTGCATAACTGAAAAAGATATGTTCTCTTTAGGATCACACAAAGTTTTCCCCTTGCGTGGAAAAATATGAGGAAAAGTAATAGAACTAGTTAGATCAGAAATATTGGCAAACACCCCAATGCTACAAACATAATCAGAAATAACTAATATTACAAGTTAACTAAGATTACGTAAATTTCATTGGCTATTACAAAATTACGATCTAGAATACAATAATTTACAAACTAGACCGACCTATATAGTTGTAGTTTTGTAATAGGACCGCTATGATGATGATGACATGGTCATCGAAACGTATATAGGGGTTTAAATCTTAGGAACTTGTAATATTAGATATTTTTTGGTATTGGGGTTTTTGCCTATATTTCTGTTATAATATATTGTACCACTATGTTCTTGGTATTATTAAGAATTAAGTAGGGTTAAGGAAAAGACATAGTGTTCCGCTAGTATTGGGAATAAGAGAAAACTGACATGCGTGTTGGCAGGGTAGAACTTACTGAGGTGGACTTGCTCTTAACCTGGGGGAAAGAATCATTACGACTTGAGATTACCGAGGTTTGACCCACGATGCGACAGTGCTTCCATGAACAGACTCGGGAAACATGACGTAAGCGATTAAACGACACAAGTTTTACTGAAACACAATTAAAGACCAAAGCAGCGAGGAAACGTGGTCTCCAACACGCGCATGTATTGCATGGAATGAAAACAATTTTATAGCCAGGCTCTTATCTTCTGGAAACAACCATTTATCAGCAAAGTTTTATTATCAAAATATTTAGTACATGGTAGATTAGTGGTAATTATACATTGTAGTAGCAACAAAGTCATTAATCTTTAGTTGCAAGTCGATTAAACTAGGCTAAACTAGTAGTTAGTGCCTAATTAACGGGCGTATAATTAAGTTTTTATTTCGCGGTCCATGGGATTAGGTTTTAAGTGCAGTCAGTACATTTCCAGTGGAATTAGGTAATATTTGTGTGGCGTAACAATGCTGCCTAGCCTTGATAGGGGCCATTAAATAGAAACTTCGGAGGCTACCGAAATCTAACATCATTTCAGTTCTGACTATTGTTTAAATCGCGTATGCCACAAGCAAAAAAAACTCTTATCAAGTTGTTGCTTTTATTTGACAGATCATTTTAATTTCCGATCTTCTGTTTCTCTGAAATTCGAAGACTGCACTTAATAATACGCATTGGTTTTACATATTCTTGGGACTGTTTTACAAGAGTTAAATGTAAAAGGTTGTTATATCATTATAAGAGGGCGTGGTTAAAATAAATAGCAAAAAAAACAATTTTTTCGGGTGAAGGTTTCGGTGTAAATTTCTGAAATTTCATGTTCAAGGTCGTTAAGCTCTATATGCTAAAACAAGCTCATTTTTTATGATATCTTGTGGGATTTCTAAAATATATGCCACTTTAAAGTATTTTATATTTTCAAAACTGAAGAAACTGTGTTTGTCATTTTCATTTCCATAAAGTCCATTCTCTCCTATTCCCGATCGTATTACCAGTTGTAAAAGATTATATTTCTCCCTTGAAAAGATCGTTTACCGACAGTCGAGCCAAAAATGTTGCTCCTTCAAAGTTCTCCAGGCAACCAATTTAATTGACTAAGTGTCTATAGCCAGTAAGTGCTATTTGAACGCACTTTCCATTCAAACGTCTTCAGATCCAGTCTATCACCAAGAGCGAACGCCTGGCACCGGAGCAGCTGTAGAACTTTCTTAAGGGGTGGCGCAAGACGAAAATTTACTAATAAGAGAGAAAGCTAATGGTATTTATTCTAATAAATAAATTTCCAAAAGGAATAATTAAGGTATATTTTGGCTGGTACAGTTCATCCCTAAAACACCAGTTTGGATTGAGGCAATATTCATTTTATGGTGTGGAACCCAAAATACAAAATTTGGGAAACAAGAATTATTTTCTCATAAAACACAATAATAATTTTACACATTCTTAATCGAAGATATAGATGAATAAGCGCGCACAGTAAATCCAGACGTAAGACTTTTTTGAACAGAGTTTAGGCTACTTACTGCATCAAAATATCGTCTAATAAGGATACAGAGTCCTCATTCACTACAACGTGGCGCACTTTGGTTGTGCGATTTGTAATAAAAGGTCAAAACAGTGGGGAGCGAACTTTAAAAGCATTTATGATATCAGAAAAGTGATAATTATTTATTACTAACAAACGTTTTGGTGGATCGGTTAGTTTGAAGGCCACGGTTACAAAGGATAGAAAGGAAGACGAATAGGCCTATGGGTGGAAAATAACGCAGTTATTTAGCACAGTTAGGAGTCAAGGATAAGACATAGAACTCCCAGATCTGGATTAAAGGGAACGCTCATATATAGAGGGTTATATAGTTGAAGTAGTAATAATATTTACAGCGGTCATGGAGAGCTGCCCACATAGTTAAGGAAATGATGCTGAAGGATACTAGAAAAAAGAAGAACTAAGGGAGAGACCAAATGTTTCCCTCTGCTTCATACATTGCAAAGTTATACCTTCTCTTGGGTAGTCTTGCTTACCTGAAGAAGTCATTCTCTCTGTATGGGTCATAGGAAGCTGCCAACACCTTAAAATAAATATGATGAGAAAGATTAGTGGATAAAAGTAGACCTGAGGGTAGAACCAAGTGTTGGAAGTAGGGCAAAATTATGAGTTTAGAGAAAATTATTCTCGTGAACAGTGTTGCTTGTACTCGTATAAAGTAAGCTAGTCATAATTCCTGTTGCTGCTTAGAGATAAATCTACCTGTCAAAAGTTACAAACATAATCAACAAAAAGGCATACAGTATTTTTGTTTACTTTTCACACGTAATCATAATGGTAACGATGATGATTATTATTACTATTACTCCCCACAATTTGGTGAAGCTACACTTTTATAACAATTTGAAGATGAATGACTGACCCAATGAAACTTCAATTTTGTTGTATTTGAATTTCAATTAAAAATCCATCCACCATGCATTTGTGTTTAGAATGACTGTCATACGCCTCCAGGTGTATGAAAATAACGCCTAAAACAGGTTGTTAGACAATATCACATTTTATTGGCAGTAATTGCATAAAACAAACAAAAGAAGGTTACTATATATTGTGTGGCAGATAATGAGGCGCATATTTCTTACGCATAAAGTGTATTATATGAATACACACAATATCCATCCTTAATCAGCCGCCGCGAGGACATAGCAGCTTTACAATAGCATTCCGCCATCACAGCATGAGCTATTCAAAAGGAAGCGGCGAAGAATGTGCGGTGCTATGCTAAATATGGCAACACTGCTAAGTCGTTTGCCACTATTATGTCATAATACACAAGAACAAGTTCACCTACATTTGGCAAAATCCACAAAGTCTGCTTTCACGTAATACCTTCCCGAATTGGTAATGCTGTTACCTCGTAAATGGGGGATGTAAGCGTGCGTGATTTGAAGCAAGATTTCCTTCTTTTTATTAAATTCCTTCTATTAGCTCACACTTTCCTGATATATAGCAAACAAATTTTCAATCGGTATTAAAATACGTATTTATCTATCCAGTTAAGTTCAAATACATTTTTTTTTTACCTACAGTGGATGACAATTGATGTTATTACAGTTTTTCAAATATTTACTCACTAATAAATTATAAAATTTGTGGAGTCCAGCCGGATTCGAACTGAATATCTTCATATTTGTAGTCTAGCGCACCGTGGCACTGCGCCAACTCTCGAATACCTAGAAATATATTTCTCAAAATTGTGTATGAATTTTTCCCCCATCTGGTTGTCGTCGAAACCTTCACTGTACAACCTTAAACTGTTGCTATGGTTACCACACAATATCATAAATAGTGCTCTAGGGTAAATAAAATGAAATTTTTCTTTGTTAGCGTCAGTAGGAATTTACTTAAATTTTTTTTGCTATATTACTTGTTTAAAATACGCCGTAAAATTTGTTTGTTGTTGTTTTAGTATTATTGGTTTATTTATAAAACAGTACATTATAAAATGGGATGGCGAATCACAAAATATACTGTATAAGACATCATTGAAGTTTATATATTACATAGGCCTACATGATAGTGCACAGGATCGCGTGTGTATAGAGAGGTTAATGACAAATGACGGGTCGACAAATGTTATTAGAGCAGAACTGGATCTATGACAATAAAAGTTCCAAATAAATAACAAAAATTCTTTTATCAAATTCACAGGACCTGTATTTTTGTATACTTTACGGCTGACGAAATAGTAATATTAGCCTACACTATTATAATATTTTTAATATTAGGATTAATAAGTAATACAAACAAAACAAAACAAAATTGAAGTCAATTCCTACTTAGGTCAACATAAAAAGGTTTTGTTTTAGTTACTTTTTATTAAATAATTACAATTAATATAAATAAAGTAACATAATTGATGCGTTAAAACAACTTCTCTACCACTTAACTTATAATATAAAATCAACTGTTTTTTTGAAATTATATATTATCTATTATTTTAAGCCAAATGGGACGAAATAACTATATTGCATACCTAACCCCTTTTGGAAAAAGTTTTTCTCTCATGTAAAATTAAAATTAATTCATCATTAAATATAATTAATGAATTAATATCTGATAAAACTGTAATAACATAATAGAACTAGAGTGATTGAATAAAAAGTATTTTATTTAAGATTCCAAATTTAAACAAGGTCTATATAAGTAGAGTGTGAACTAATAGATGAAATTGAAAAACGAAATGAGGAATTAAACTTAATAAATGTCTACTCTTTATGGTAACTCCAACTTTGAAGGAAATTTCGTATGTCTTGTTTTTTGTTTTACATTTCTCTTAAAATCTTCAATCTCCTCTACGTCTCCCCAAAACTATCTCCCGTACAGAATTTCTCAGTAGGTACTTCGTTCTCAACGGCGCTTTAATCAAATGGTTTTCCTTTTCATTTTACCTTACGATTGTTTTATTTAACTTCATCAAATCTTATGAATCCTAACGCGTTGCAATCCTATCTTCGTCCAGTAGATAAACACTTACGCGAGAGACCCTGTTTTGACTACCTATCGACTGTTTCTTATCAGAGATAGATTTTGGTAATCGTGATTCTCTTCCTCTCTTTTTATTTCACTCAGTTTCTGATTTTATATGTTCTTTAAACAAGATACTCGGATTTATCTTGGTAAACACGACTCATCTCAGTTCTTATATTCCGAAAGATCCGTTCGTGAATTTCCGTGATCGTAAAGTTTATTAGCTCATTAGAAAATGTCTCGAGTCCACGATCAGGTTACATGATTCTCGGAACTCAGTACACGTTTAAGGGAAGCAATCCGTGTTATCAAGAGATTAAACATCTTTCTGAAGAGAAGAATGCTTCAAGGGGAAATATTGCAGGGGAAAATCTTTGACGGTGCCACGTCTTGATCGACACCCTCTAACAATTGTATTAAGAGATAACATATGATTTCATACAACAGCTAATTGTATGTTGTAGAACAGCCTTTTAAATATGTAGGTTATGGGACTTTATTTATTGTAAATTAATAAGACAAAGTGTTATCATTCAATACTTTTTCATTTAATAAATATATTTCAATAGGTAAATCTTACTATAAATAATTCAACAAAATGTAAACGGGTTTTAAATTTTTATTCTAATTTTTGAAATGAAAACTTCATTTAGCGGTTTGGCACCTTTAAAGAACGATTCCAATTAAATCAGTTACATAAAATTCTAAATAAATATACATTTAATAAATATATTATAATAACTACATTAGTTCTATTTTACACATATTCTATTAACCCTCTATAAGAAGCTGTGGTACGCGTAGCCCCAGGGCTACGTAGAAGCCTGTGGAGGGGGGGGCTTTACGCGAAAATAATACCAGTAATAGCGGACATCAATATTTCACACTTTTGATTTGAAACAAATACGAGGTTATACTAGTAGTTGACAAGGTAGTTGATGTGTTGTTGGTCGGAAATTGTGTGGAGCTTGTATGTTTGTGTGCGACTGGAAACACAGACTAGAATAGCGATTGGAAACATCTATTACAGATTTAGGTGAACAATACAAATGCAGGAATGGGTCTAAGATTTGGTGGTAGGAAAGTTTCAGGAAACCGTCTGTCGTGTTACCCACACAAAAATATCGTATACACAGCCGGTTGCTCCCTCTCCACCCATTACTTACAACACAATCAGACATCCACTCTTTGTCTTAACCACGTCGAGGAATAGGAGGTACTTTTAATTGGAAAAAACCTTTTTAGGGGTACGTGAAGTGAAAAAGGTTGGCAGGTACTGCACTATAACTACATTTTTCAAATGATATATCCACGTTTGTCGTTCAGTCTCACTGACTGCCTCATTTTTTCTTCCTGATTTTTTTGCCGCTGAGCCTATCTATTAATAAAAACTCCAATATTACAGTCCATGCGAAGTAGTCGAACAATGTTGACCAAACAATGACCATAATGTCAAACCTAAGAGAGAAGTGTCTGTCTCAGTAACCAATAGGGAAAGCACAATCAGCTAATAAGGTGGCATAATATGGCAAGATAGCTTTATACCTTGTACATGTACGCATCCAGTCATACACGGCCAGTCTCGTCCTGGCAATAAGATCGCCTTGCTGTGTTGACGGTATGTCATCGATGTCTATAATGCAAACCTAAAAGAGAAGTGTCTGTCTCAGTAACAGATAGGGAAAGAACAATCAGCTACTAAGGTGGCATAATATGGCAAGATAGCTTTATACCTTGTCCATTTACGCATCTAGTTACACACTGACGGTCTCGTCCTGGCAATAAGATCGCCTTGCTGTGCTGACGGTATGTCATCGATGTCTATAATGCAAACCTAAAAGAGAAGTGTCTGTCTCAGTAACAGATAGGGAAAGAACAATCAGCTACTAAGGTGGCATAATATGGCAAGATAGCTTTATACCTTGTCCATTTACGCATCTAGTTACACACTGACGGTCTCGTCCTGGCAATAAGATCGCCTTGCTGTGCTGACGGTATGTCTTCGATGTCTATAATGCAAACCTAAAAGAGAAGTGTCTGTCTCAGTAACAGATAGGGAAAGAACAATCAGCTAATAAGGTGGCATAATATGGCAAGATAGCTTTATACCTTGTCCATTTACGCATCTAGTTACACACTGACGGTCTCGTCCTGGCAATAAGATCGCCTTGCTGTGCTGACGGTATGTCATCGATGACCATAATGCAAACCTAAAAGAGAAGTGTCTAAGTCTCAATAACAATAGGAAAAGAACAATCAGCTACTAAGGTGGCATAATATGGCAAGATAGCTTTATACCTTGTCCATTTACGCATCTAGTTACACACTGACGGTCTCGTCCTGGCAATAAGATTGCCTTGCTGTGCTGACGGTATGTCATCGATGACCATAATGCAAACCTAAAAGAGAAGTGTCTAAGTCTCAATAACAATAGGGAAAGAACAATCAGCTACTAAGGTGGCATAATATGGCAAGCTAGCTTTATACCTTGTCCATTTACGCATCTAGTTACACACTGGCGGTCTCGTCCTGGCAATAAGATCGCCTTGCTGTGCTGACGGTATGTCATCGATGACCATAATGCAAACCTAAAAGAGAAGTGTCTGTCTCAGTAACAGATAGGGAAAGAACAATCAGCTACTAAGGTGGCATAATATGGCAAGATAGCTTTATACCTTGTCCATTTACGCATCTAGTTACACACTGACGGTCTCGTCCTGGCAATAAGATTGCCTTGCTGTGCTGACGGTATGTCTTCGATGTCTATAATGCAAACCTAAAAGAGAAGTGTCTGTCTCAGTAACAGATAGGGAAAGAACAATCAGCTACTAAGGTGGCATAATATGGCAAGATAGCTTTATACCTCGTCCATGTACGCATCTAGTTGTACACTGACGGTCTCGTCCTGGCAATAAGATCGCCTTGCTGTGCTGACGGTATGTCATCGATGACCATAATGCAAACCTAAAAGAGAAGTGTCTGTCTCAGTAACAGATAGGGAAAGAACAATCAGCTACTAAGGTGGCATAATATGGCAAGATAGCTTTATACCTTGTCCATTTACGCATCTAGTTACACACTGACGGTCTCGTCCTGGCAATAAGATTGCCTTGCTGTGCTGACGATATGTCATCGATGTCTATAATGCAAACCTAAAAGAGAAGTGTCTGTCTCAGTAACAGATAGGGAAAGAACAATCAGCTACGTAGGTGGCATAATATGGCAAGATAGCTTTATACCTCGTCCATGTACGCATCTAGTTGTACACTGACGGTCTCGTCCTGGCAATAAGATCGCCTTGCTGTGCTGACGGTATGTCATCGATGACCATAATGCAAACCTAAAAGAGAAGTGTCTGTCTCAGTAACAGATAGGGAAAGAACAATCAGCTACTAAGGTGGCATAATATGGCAAGATAGCTTTATACCTTGTCCATTTACGCATCTAGTTACACACTGACGGTCTCGTCCTGGCAATAAGATCGCCTTGCTGTGCTGACGGTATGTCATCGATGTCTATAATGCAAACCTAAAAGAGAAGTGTCTGTCTCAGTAACAGATAGGGAAAGAACAATCAGCTAATAAGGTGGCATAATATGGCAAGATAGCTTTATACCTTGTCCATTTACGCATCTAGTTACACACTGACGGTCTCGTCCTGGCAATAAGATCGCCTTGCTGTGCTGACGGTATGTCATCGATGACCATAATGCAAACCTAAAAGAGAAGTGTCTAAGTCTCAATAACAATAGGAAAAGAACAATCAGCTACTAAGGTGGCATAATATGGCAAGATAGCTTTATACCTTGTCCATTTACGCATCTAGTTACACACTGACGGTCTCGTCCTGGCAATAAGATTGCCTTGCTGTGCTGACGGTATGTCATCGATGACCATAATGCAAACCTAAAAGAGAAGTGTCTAAGTCTCAATAACAATAGGGAAAGAACAATCAGCTACTAAGGTGGCATAATATGGCAAGCTAGCTTTATACCTTGTCCATTTACGCATCTAGTTACACACTGGCGGTCTCGTCCTGGCAATAAGATCGCCTTGCTGTGCTGACGGTATGTCATCGATGACCATAATGCAAACCTAAAAGAGAAGTGTCTGTCTCAGTAACAGATAGGGAAAGAACAATCAGCTACTAAGGTGGCATAATATGGCAAGATAGCTTTATACCTTGTCCATTTACGCATCTAGTTACACACTGACGGTCTCGTCCTGGCAATAAGATTGCCTTGCTGTGCTGACGGTATGTCTTCGATGTCTATAATGCAAACCTAAAAGAGAAGTGTCTGTCTCAGTAACAGATAGGGAAAGAACAATCAGCTACTAAGGTGGCATAATATGGCAAGATAGCTTTATACCTCGTCCATGTACGCATCTAGTTGTACACTGACGGTCTCGTCCTGGCAATAAGATCGCCTTGCTGTGCTGACGGTATGTCATCGATGACCATAATGCAAACCTAAAAGAGAAGTGTCTGTCTCAGTAACAGATAGGGAAAGAACAATCAGCTACTAAGGTGGCATAATATGGCAAGATAGCTTTATACCTTGTCCATTTACGCATCTAGTTACACACTGACGGTCTCGTCCTGGCAATAAGATTGCCTTGCTGTGCTGACGATATGTCATCGATGTCTATAATGCAAACCTAAAAGAGAAGTGTCTGTCTCAGTAACAGATAGGGAAAGAACAATCAGCTACGTAGGTGGCATAATATGGCAAGATAGCTTTATACCTCGTCCATGTACGCATCTAGTTGTACACTGACGGTCTCGTCCTGGCAATAAGATCGCCTTGCTGTGCTGACGGTATGTCATCGATGACCATAATGCAAACCTAAAAGAGAAGTGTCTGTCTCAGTAACAGATAGGGAAAGAACAATCAGCTACTAAGGTGGCATAATATGGCAAGATAGCTTTATACCTTGTCCATTTACGCATCTAGTTACACACTGACGGTCTCGTCCTGGCAATAAGATCGCCTTGCTGTGCTGACGGTATGTCATCGATGTCTATAATGCAAACCTAAAAGAGAAGTGTCTGTCTCAGTAACAGATAGGGAAAGAACAATCAGCTACTAAGGTGGCATAATATGGCAAGATAGCTTTATACCTCGTCCATGTACGCATCTAGTTGTACACTGACGGTCTCGTCCTGGCAATAAGATCGCCTTGCTGTGCTGACGGTATGTCATCGATGAACATAATGCAAACCTAAAAGAGAAGTGTCTGTCTCAGTAACAGATAGGGAAAGAACAATCAGCTACTAAGGTGGCATAATATGGCAAGATAGCTTTATACCTTGTCCATTTACGCATCTAGTTACACACTGACGGTCTCGTCCTGGCAATAAGATCGCCTTGCTGTGCTGACGGTATGTCATCGATGACCATAATGAAAACCTAAAAGAGAAGTGTCTGTCTCAGTATCAGATAGGGAAAGAACAATCAGTCTCTAAGGTGGTATAATATGGCAAGATAGCTTTATACCTTGTACATGTACGCATCCAGTCATACACGGCCAGTCTCGTCCTGGCAATAAGATCGCCTTGCTGTGTTGACGGTATGTCATCGATGTACATAATGCAAACCTAAAAGAGAAGTGTCTGTCTCAGTAACAGATAGGGAAAGAACAATCAGCTAATAAGGTGGCATAATATGGCAAGATAGCTTTATACCTTGTCCATTTACGCATCTAGTTACACACTGACGGTCTTGTCCTGGCAATAAGATCGCCTTGCTGTGCTGACGGTATGTCATCGATGACCATAATAATGCAAACCTAAAAGAGAAGTGTCTAAGTCTCAATAACAATAGGGAAAGATCAATCAGCTACTAAGGTGGCATAATATGGCAAGATAGCTTTATACCTTGTCCATTTACGCATCTAGTTACACACTGACGGTCTCGTCCTGGCAATAAGATTGCCTTGCTGTGCTGACGGTATGTCATCGATGACCATAATGCAAACCTAAAAGAGAAGTGTCTAAGTCTCAATAACAATAGGGAAAGAACAATCAACTACTAAGGTGGCATAATATGGCAAGATAGCTTTATACCTTGTCCATTTACGCATCTAGTTACACACTGACGGTCTCGTCCTGGCAATAAGATTGCCTTGCTGTGCTGACGATATGTCATCGATGTCTATAATGCAAACCTAAAAGAGAAGTGTCTGTCTCAGTAACAGATAGGGAAAGAACAATCAGCTACGTAGGTGGCATAATATGGCAAGATAGCTTTATACCTTGTCCATTTACGCATCTAGTTACACACTGACGGTCTCGTCCTGGCAATAAGATTGCCTTGCTGTGCTGACGGTATGTCTTCGATGTCTATAATGCAAACCTAAAAGAGAAGTGTCTAAGTCTTAGTAACCAATAGGAAAAGAACAATCAGCTACTAAGGTGGCATAATATGGCAAGATAGCTTTATACCTCGTCCATGTACGCATCTAGTTGTACACTGACGGTCTCGTCCTGGCAATAAGATCGCCTTGCTGTGCTGACGGTATGTCATCGATGACCATAATGCAAACCTAAAAGAGAAGTGTCTGTCTCAGTAACAGATAGGGAAAGAACAATCAGCTACTAAGGTGGCATAATATGGCAAGATAGCTTTATACCTTGTCCATTTACGCATCTAGTTACACACTGACGGTCTCGTCCTGGCAATAAGATCGCCTTGCTGTGCTGACGGTATGTCATCGATGTCTATAATGCAAACCTAAAAGAGAAGTGTCTGTCTCAGTAACAGATAGGGAAAGAACAATCAGCTACTAAGGTGGCATAATATGGCAAGATAGCTTTATACCTCGTCCATGTACGCATCTAGTTGTACACTGACGGTCTCGTCCTGGCAATAAGATCGCCTTGCTGTGCTGACGGTATGTCATCGATGAACATAATGCAAACCTAAAAGAGAAGTGTCTGTCTCAGTAACAGATAGGGAAAGAACAATCAGCTACTAAGGTGGCATAATATGGCAAGATAGCTTTATACCTTGTCCATTTACGCATCTAGTTACACACTGACGGTCTCGTCCTGGCAATAAGATCGCCTTGCTGTGCTGACGGTATGTCTTCGATGTCTATAATGCAAACCTAAAAGAGAAGTGTCTGTCTCAGTAACAGATAGGGAAAGAACAATCAGCTAATAAGGTGGCATAATATGGCAAGATAGCTTTATACCTTGTCCATTTACGCATCTAGTTACACACTGACGGTCTCGTCCTGGCAATAAGATCGCCTTGCTGTGCTGACGGTATGTCATCGATGACCATAATGCAAACCTAAAAGAGAAGTGTCTAAGTCTCAATAACAATAGGAAAAGAACAATCAGCTACTAAGGTGGCATAATATGGCAAGATAGCTTTATACCTTGTCCATTTACGCATCTAGTTACACACTGACGGTCTCGTCCTGGCAATAAGATTGCCTTGCTGTGCTGACGGTATGTCATCGATGACCATAATGCAAACCTAAAAGAGAAGTGTCTAAGTCTCAATAACAATAGGGAAAGAACAATCAGCTACTAAGGTGGCATAATATGGCAAGCTAGCTTTATACCTTGTCCATTTACGCATCTAGTTACACACTGGCGGTCTCGTCCTGGCAATAAGATCGCCTTGCTGTGCTGACGGTATGTCATCGATGAACATAATGCAAACCTAAAAGAGAAGTGTCTGTCTCAGTAACAGATAGGGAAAGAACAATCAGCTACTAAGGTGGCATAATATGGCAAGATAGCTTTATACCTTGTCCATTTACGCATCTAGTTACACACTGACGGTCTCGTTATGGCAATAAGATTGCCTTGCTGTGCTGACGGTATGTCTTCGATGTCTATAATGCAAACCTAAAAGAGAAGTGTCTGTCTCAGTAACAGATAGGGAAAGAACAATCAGCTACTAAGGTGGCATAATATGGCAAGATAGCTTTATACCTCGTCCATGTACGCATCTAGTTGTACACTGACGGTCTCGTCCTGGCAATAAGATCGCCTTGCTGTGCTGACGGTATGTCATCGATGACCATAATGCAAACCTAAAAGAGAAGTGTCTGTCTCAGTAACAGATAGGGAAAGAACAATCAGCTACTAAGGTGGCATAATATGGCAAGATAGCTTTATACCTTGTCCATTTACGCATCTAGTTACACACTGACGGTCTCGTCCTGGCAATAAGATTGCCTTGCTGTGCTGACGGTATGTCTTCGATGTCTATAATGCAAACCTAAAAGAGAAGTGTCTGTCTCAGTAACAGATAGGGAAAGAACAATCAGCTACTAAGGTGGCATAATATGGCAAGATAGCTTTATACCTCGTCCATGTACGCATCTAGTTGTACACTGACGGTCTCGTCCTGGCAATAAGATCGCCTTGCTGTGCTGACGGTATGTCATCGATGACCATAATGCAAACCTAAAAGAGAAGTGTCTGTCTCAGTAACAGATAGGGAAAGAACAATCAGCTACTAAGGTGGCATAATATGGCAAGATAGCTTTATACCTTGTCCATTTACGCATCTAGTTACACACTGACGGTCTCGTCCTGGCAATAAGATCGCCTTGCTGTGCTGACGGTATGTCATCGATGTCTATAATGCAAACCTAAAAGAGAAGTGTCTGTCTCAGTAACAGATAGGGAAAGAACAATCAGCTACTAAGGTGGCATAATATGGCAAGATAGCTTTATACCTCGTCCATGTACGCATCTAGTTGTACACTGACGGTCTCGTCCTGGCAATAAGATCGCCTTGCTGTGCTGACGGTATGTCATCGATGAACATAATGCAAACCTAAAAGAGAAGTGTCTGTCTCAGTAACAGATAGGGAAAGAACAATCAGCTACTAAGGTGGCATAATATGGCAAGATAGCTTTATACCTTGTCCATTTACGCATCTAGTTACACACTGACGGTCTCGTCCTGGCAATAAGATCGCCTTGCTGTGCTGACGGTATGTCATCGATGACCATAATGCAAACCTAAAAGAGAAGTGTCTGTCTCAGTAACAGATAGGGAAAGAACAATCAGTCTCTAAGGTGGTATAATATGGCAAGATAGCTTTATACCTTGTACATGTACGCATCCAGTCATACACGGCCAGTCTCGTCCTGGCAATAAGATCGCCTTGCTGTGTTGACGGTATGCCATCGATGTACATAATGCAAACCTAAAAGAGAAGTGTCTGTCTCAGTAACAGATAGGGAAAGAACAATCAGCTAATAAGGTGGCATAATATGGCAAGATAGCTTTATACCTTGTCCATTTACGCATCTAGTTACACACTGACGGTCTTGTCCTGGCAATAAGATCGCCTTGCTGTGCTGACGGTATGTCATCGATGTCTATAATGCAAACCTAAAAGAGAAGTGTCTGTCTCAGTAACAGATAGGGAAAGAACAATCAGCTAATAAGGTGGCATAATATGGCAAGATAGCTTTATACCTTGTCCATTTACGCATCTAGTTACACACTGACGGTCTTGTCCTGGCAATAAGATCGCCTTGCTGTGCTGACGGTATGTCATCGATGACCATAATAATGCAAACCTAAAAGAGAAGTGTCTAAGTCTCAATAACAATAGGGAAAGATCAATCAGCTACTAAGGTGGCATAATATGGCAAGATAGCTTTATACCTTGTCCATTTACGCATCTAGTTACACACTGACGGTCTCGTCCTGGCAATAAGATTGCCTTGCTGTGCTGACGGTATGTCATCGATGACCATAATGCAAACCTAAAAGAGAAGTGTCTAAGTCTCAATAACAATAGGGAAAGAACAATCAGCTACTAAGGTGGCATAATATGGCAAGATAGCTTTATACCTTGTCCATTTACGCATCTAGTTACACACTGACGGTCTCGTCCTGGCAATAAGATTGCCTTGCTGTGCTGACGATATGTCATCGATGTCTATAATGCAAACCTAAAAGAGAAGTGTCTGTCTCAGTAACAGATAGGGAAAGAACAATCAGCTACGTAGGTGGCATAATATGGCAAGATAGCTTTATACCTCGTCCATGTACGCATCTAGTTGTACACTGACGGTCTCGTCCTGGCAATAAGATCGCCTTGCTGTGCTGACGGTATGTCATCGATGACCATAATGCAAACCTAAAAGAGAAGTGTCTGTCTCAGTAACAGATAGGGAAAGAACAATCAGCTAATAAGGTGGCATAATATGGCAAGATAGCTTTATACCTTGTCCATTTACGCATCTAGTTACACACTGACGGTCTCGTCCTGGCAATAAGATCGCCTTGCTGTGCTGACGGTATGTCATCGATGACCATAATGCAAACCTAAAAGAGAAGTGTCTGTCTCAGTAACAGATAGGGAAAGAACAATCAGCTACTAAGGTGGCATAATATGGCAAGATAGCTTTATACCTTGTCCATTTACGCATCTAGTTACACACTGACGGTCTCGTCCTGGCAATAAGATCGCCTTGCTGTGCTGACGGTATGTCTTCGATGTCTATAATGCAAACCTAAAAGAGAAGTGTCTGTCTCAGTAACAGATAGGGAAAGAACAATCAGCTACTAAGGTGGCATAATATGGCAAGATAGCTTTATACCTTGTCCATTTACGCATCTAGTTACACACTGACGGTCTCGTCCTGGCAATAAGATCGCCTTGCTGTGCTGACGGTATGTCATCGATGTCTATAATGCAAACCTAAAAGAGAAGTGTCTGTCTCAGTAACAGATAGGGAAAGAACAATCAGCTACTAAGGTGGCATAATATGGCAAGATAGCTTTATACCTCGTCCATGTACGCATCTAGTTGTACACTGACGGTCTCGTCCTGGCAATAAGATCGCCTTGCTGTGCTGACGGTATGTCATCGATGAACATAATGCAAACCTAAAAGAGAAGTGTCTGTCTCAGTAACAGATAGGGAAAGAACAATCAGCTACTAAGGTGGCATAATATGGCAAGATAGCTTTATACCTTGTCCATTTACGCATCTAGTTACACACTGACGGTCTCGTCCTGGCAATAAGATCGCCTTGCTGTGCTGACGGTATGTCTTCGATGTCTATAATGCAAACCTAAAAGAGAAGTGTCTGTCTCAGTAACAGATAGGGAAAGAACAATCAGCTACTAAGGTGGCATAATATGGCAAGATAGCTTTATACCTTGTCCATTTACGCATCTAGTTACACACTGACGGTCTCGTCCTGGCAATAAGATCGCCTTGCTGTGCTGACGGTATGTCTTCGATGTCTATAATGCAAACCTAAAAGAGAAGTGTCTGTCTCAGTAACAGATAGGGAAAGCACAATCAGCTACTAAGGTGGCATAATATGGCAAGATAGCTTTATACCTTGTCCATTTACGCATCTAGTTACACACTGGCGGTCTCGTCCTGGCAATAAGATCGCCTTGCTGTGCTGACGGTATGTCTTCGATGTCTATAATGCAAACCTAAAAGAGAAGTGTCTGTCTCAGTAACAGATAGGGAAAGAACAATCAGCTACTAAGGTGGCATAATATGGCAAGATAGCTTTATACCTTGTCCATTTACGCATCTAGTTACACACTGACGGTCTCGTCCTGGCAATAAGATCGCCTTGCTGTGCTGACGGTATGTCATCGATGTCCATAATGCAAACCTAAAAGAGAAGTGTCTAAGTCTTAGTAACCAATAGGGAAAGAACAATCAGCTACTAAGGTGGCATAATATGGCAAGATAGCTTTATACCTTGTCCATTTACGCATCTAGTTACACACTGACGGTCTCGTCCTGGCAATAAGATCGCCTTGCTGTGCTGACGGTATGTCATCGATGTCCATAATGTCAAACCTAAGAGAGAAGTGTCTAAGTCTCAGTAACCAATAGGGAAAGAACAATCAGCTACTAAGGTGGCATAATATGGCAAGATAGATTTATACCTTGTACATGTACGCATCTAGTTACACACTGGCGGTCTCGTCCTGGCAATAAGATCGCCTTGCTGTGCTGACGGTATGTCATCGATGTCCATAATGTCAAACCTAAGAGAGAAGTGTCTAAGTCTCAGTAACCAATAGGGAAAGAACAATCAGCTACTAAGGTGGCATAATATGGCAAGATAGCTTTATACCTTGTACACGTACGCATCCAGTCATACACGGCCAGTCTCTTCCAGGCAATAAGATCGCCTTGCTGTGCTGACGGTATGTCATCGATGACCATTCAGCTATTCGCGAAGCTCGCTGTAACGTCATAATGAGCTCATGTCATCATAGTTCCAAACACAATAGACAACTTGTGACCCACTGTAATACCGTACATGGGCCCAAGGTCGACACTGCTTATGGGCTGTCGCTTCTAAATGTGACCTTGAATTACATCCAATTTGAAACATATTATGTGTTTTACCATAGTATGTTTCCGTGTATTCGGGATGGAGAAACGTTTCTGAAAATTAACTGTTGGAAATATATTTTATTTGAATACAACAAAAAATGCAATGTTACACAATTACATTCTTTAATCATAAAATATTTCCCTCAACCATATGGCCCTCATCAGGGGTAAATCTACACTACTTAGATGAGGGCAAAATGGTTGCTAAAAATATGATTATAGAATTTATATTTTAAAAAATTGTCTACCAGGGTGAATTTATTGTTTATTTACCCCCCCCCCCCACAAGTTGGGCTCTAACATATAATATATTGGATGATATTTTGGAATATAGCTTCTACATTGTACTACACTACGTGTTTTTATTATTTAAAACTAAACAACCGGTTTTGTAAATGACCCGTCATCAAACGGAATCTAACTAGACACGAAATATTTCAGTACAGTTGTATTTTATTACAATGTATTTCTCTTCCAACTTTTCAACTCTCTCCCTTGAGAATAAAGATTGTAAAATTTCCTTTCCATTAATCTCACTACAGGACGCCAAGAAACATTCGTATTGCGCCTTCCCTTTAAGATTTGTTTTGTTCCCCCGTATTGGTCACCGGAACCCTCTAAGGCCTAGTGGCAGTCATCCTCTGGCGAACTACCTCAAGAAAACACTCTACTATGTCATTTATCAATTGTTAGACCCTTCGGGAGAACGCTCGCTTTCACTAATAAGCAGTGTATTATTACTTCAAATACGGACGAAATCACTGTTGCAACGAGTATAAATACTGCACTATGATCTTTACAATTAGCTTACCATACAAATAGCAAAAGGCAGTAAAATTGATTTTATTTCTGTTTGAAATCGGAAAGAAGGAGAACAGAATAGAAGAGAAAGACTGGTTTAGCATGAGGACTGTCGAAAATCGTACGTTCAGTCGGATAAAAGAGCTCTCCGGGAAGAGATTCAGTAAAAGTTCTCTTTGCATTCAGTAAAAGAAATTCAGTATATCTCAGTACAGAAGGCGTTTAGAATGTTTGTCTGCAGGCATCTTGCTAAATTTGTCCTGAATTTCTAGGAAACATCCCAACTAATCCGACTGTGAAGACCATACCAAAATTAGAAAGTAGGCATTAATGTAAACAGATAGTGTAAGATTTTGTTGGTGTGTTGAAGAAAGGGCAAGTCACGTGACGGAAAGGTGGTAAGTGTCTGTGCCTAGCTCTCCTATTCCTAATATGGGTACAAGTATAGAGGTTATTTACCAGTGAACGATAGTGTATTTGATAATACGGAATAACTACCTTAGTTCCCAAACCCCTAATGCCAGAAGCCTGCATTATGAGGAATTGGTAACGTGTATGTCGAGGAGTGTACCGGATTGCCGCGATTCTGTACACACCTTATTGCGGCAACCATTTCCCCATAGTAGGCTATGTTTTTAATTTAGCGTATATAGCGAGATAGACAGCTTTAATGGTAGCCAGTGCACGTTGATATATTTCAGGTCATTGTATTAGACATTAAAATGAAATAAAGAAGTGTCACCTTTTCATTGGTACAAGAGTTTGTTTCGTTACAGAAAATAAAATGCTACCTACTTATGACAATATCAGGAAACGATAAAATACATCCTAGCCACTGTAAAACTAGCCACTTATATCGAAGTGATAAAATATCGTCTGTCCAGATATCGGTTTAACGGACCGACGAACCGTGACGCTTAATATTGAGTACAAACCTGTTTATAAAAATAATCTTTTACTCTTACAAAGAGATGTCATAAGTTTGCGAATTAGGATTGCTTTTCGCTTCAACCCGCATCGTGAGGTTTCATAACACTAATGGTATAGCTTGGACGGCATTTAATGATATTAAGCCGGTCATCAGAAGTGCCTTCGGAACCGGTCCGCTGGACATTTGCATATGGAGCCTTCGTGAGTCGCGAGCTAACATTGACCGTTATGCTCCAAGATAATATGTTTGTCCACGTTACTGAAATCTACAGCACACAACTCCTGCTCAAGGCTTGCATTTATATCTTAATGCCTGCACTGGCATTGAAGTCTTTATCAAGGAGGCGGTTGTTTGGCGTATTACGAGATCACTGCGGTGTTGGAAAGTAATTAACTATAAATGGTTTTATTGCCGTCCTTCCATCAATGTTTATTGATCATAACGGCATCATCTTCAGGGTTTTAGTACTAAATGGAAGGTTGAGAAATGCAACATCTACCTCTAAATGGCAATCTGATTAAATTGTCACTTTATTTTGTGTTAATCAACCCATCATTTATTTCCAATGAATTAAAGTAAAAGCAAGATTGAAAACATTTAAACAATATCAATATCAGAAATAAATTTTGACAGAAATTTAATGCTTTGAGCGTTCTAATCTTGATGACTAAACAGTATAAAAAGCCATTTGTGTTAATCAATAATATTTGTTTTGTAATACGGGTTTTTGTTCTTTCTCACACGGCTGTGTATTTCTGTGTCTAATAATCGTTTGTAGTAAATTTCTTTTACGTTTTTAAAACCCCGTTTTTTAATATTGGTTTTTGTTCATTTCTTTTATGCTTGTGGCTCTGTTAGTATAAATGGTTTGTTGTTTATTTCTCTCGTGCCTCGGTCCCTCTGTTTCTCATAATGGTTTGTAATTCATATCTCATACGGTTGTGTTTTTCTGTTTTAAATATCGGTTTGTGATTAATTTCTTGTACGTTTTATATCAATTATAGAGTAAACAATTGAAACGGGATATAAAATAGTTTTAAAAAACACTCTTCTACGTTTCGACGTCATATTGGATTCTTGGACCCTCATATGTATTTATAGTATATTCACCAAACAACACATACAAGACAAAAAAACAGATATTACATTAATAAATAAAAAGTTATAAAAGACAATGTGAAAAACGTTAAGACATAGTTACTACACTAAAAAGTATTTAATGCAATAATATTCTATGATGTAATGGCATTGTATTTTGTAATTTGAGTTGTTTAAAAAATTTGATTTTATGCGGTGTTTGCGACGTTGTTTCATTTTTCGGTCATAAAAAACCACATTTATAGCCTCAACAATATCTCACACCAAACAGGTATTTATCTAATGTTTTGCCTGCAGATTTATAATAGTGCATATACAGTTTTCGTTAAAATGTAAGTTCTCTTCCAAATAAGCGAATCAGTAATAAGTTGTGGAACGTTGATTCAGTTCACTTGTGGAACGTGAACACGAGTCGTGATCGTTTAAACACTTTCCTGTCTCTAGTTAGTGCTAGCTTCATCACGCTTTTATCAGAGAATGAGCACCCACATGATATGAATATATACATGGTATATACAATGTTGGAACAAACAACTTACTAATCGTACAATCAGCAGAGTAAACCTTTTATAAAAACTGTCAAAGAATAAAAGTGACGAGCGTCAAGTCCCTCGTTTCCACGTAGAAGGCTTTTTGGCTTTTTATAAATATATATACGTATTACCGGCGCTATAAATGCAAGAAAGTGTTATTACATTTACAACAAATGTTAGCTGATTAGTTGAGAAATATTTGTTTATGGAAACAGTTATATTTTCCTAGTATAAAATGTATTTGAGTAAATTTTAAAATAATTTCTATTATTATTTTCGAATTTCAATACAGGTTCCATGTGTTATTCTTAAAGATAGGTTTTTGAAACGAATATTTTTATGGCGTAGCAAATAAAATAAAACCTGCATGAAAGGGGATCGGTAGAAAGTGACGTCATCAATTAGGAATTTCTACTAGAATGCGTATCAGTCAGAAAAATTACGAATTCTCCCAAATATTACCGAAAGCAAAACAATGCTGTAGGTTAAAGCTATCAGCTGTTTTTGCCTTTAGTTGAAGAGTGTTCGAATGTTGTATATATAAAACATTATCAAATGTATTTTCTCTTATTTAGATATTTTGTTAGATTGATTAATAGGGTATGATTTTATACAACAGATATTTTCATTACTCGTAGGTTATGTTACTTTCTAATTTATACATTATCGTGGAGTTAAAATATATTTCAAATGTTAAATTATATCAATTCGTAATAGTGTAGAAATAAATGTTAATTTAGAATTGTTTGTGGATTAGACAATATTTATTACGTTCATTTACTAGTGCCTATTTAATAAGGTTTAAAAGTGAAATTTTAATAATTATATATATGATAAATTTTAAAATGTGATTTTAACAGAGGAAAAGTTATAGCAGTAACTTACATTATAAATAAAGAATAATAAAGTAACGCCATAACTTATCTTGGGTATTGTATGAGTTTTTTCTTATATATAGGACATTAAATATACGATTATCATCTAAGGAAACGATGCTGTTGAAACGTTTGTAAGAATATATTACGTTCTTCTTCAAACAAAATTAACCCCATTCCTTTTGTTCCATCCATTGCTGGTGCGGGAGCGCCGGTGTGTCTACGCAACTGGGCCTTAGGTACATAAAAACCAAATCAGTGTCTTCAATGAAATGTTTTTTTTAAAAAAATAACTAATTCTACAAGATGTTAAACCTTGTATGAATTTGTATTTTAATTATTTTCCACATTACCCGTATATTTAGGTTTTGCGAGACTTTCATGGCCTTCACATGGTGGATCCGTCACATGTTTAAAGTTAAACTGTAGACAAAGCCACACTGCGATGCTCCGCATACTGATGCGATGCGCCCAATGTCTTCATTGTGCAATGTTGTCGCTGTTCCAAGAACGGTTTAGGACCTTTCCACACGTTACCGCGACACATTGTAGTAGCCATGGGAGAGTGCAAGACACTGGGCAATTATACGGTTATTCTTTACTTAAGCAACGTCGAAAATGCATGTTTGAATATTAGAGAAAGAAAATTTATCATTTATTAACAATTACTACGATAATGTTTAGTTTCCAAACCTGATTACATTAGCCTTTATTTGCAACTTGTAGCTGTGGAAGATTTAAAACATTAAAAGAAGACTCAAAATGAAATCAATATTTACAAACGAGCATATATATATATATATATATATATATATATATATATATATATATATATATATATATATGCGCGCGCGCGCGTGTGTGTGTGTGTGTGTGTGTTTTGTGTGTGTGTGTGTGTATGTGTGTTGTGTGTGTGTGTTTGTGTATGTGTATGTTTGTGTGAGTGTGTGTGTGTGTGTGTGTGTGTGTTTATGTGTATGCGTGTTTGTGTATGTATGTTTGTTTGTGTATGTGTGTGTGTGTATATGTGTGTGTGTGTGTATCTATGTGTGTGTGTTGGAGTGTGAGCGCGCGTGTGTGTGTCTTTGTGTGTGTGTGTGTGTGTGTGT